>JBAGKK010505177.1:0-14448 GCA_037177015.1 Euceroptres primus | reverse complement strand
GAAATCAAAAACAAAGTTAACAATTTTTTTAAAAGTCCTGAGCGCTTTGAGAAAATTAAACATGATTTAATTTCTAATGAATCAATAAAATGAGTCGGAAGCATAATCGCGAGCCCTAGTGGCGCTCAAACTAGCGAGCGAGGTGACCTCCGTGAGCCTTAAGGACCTCGCGCGCAGCGCGAGGTTAAACGATAACGGATCGCGAAGCGCGACGTTCAATAATATCGGAGCGCGTAGCGCGACGAATAATAGCATCGGAGCGCGAAGCGCGACGGCCACTCCGCGCGCCCTAGGCCCGCTCAAACTTGCGAGCGAAGCGCGCGATGAGAATGTGCCCGCGCCCTTAAAGGGGGCCGAGCAGATTTTTTCGAAAGTCTTTGATGAAGAAAAATTATTTTTTAAGTTTTTAACAGTATTTTTCACAATTAAAATGAAAATTATTTATACAATCAGAAATTTGTTAATCAAAAATTGGTTTTTAACCTCAAAATTCCTTTGAGGCCAAAATTTATTTTTAATGCCAATCATTTTTTTTTGTAAGAATTTCTCATGTTTTTTGGCGGGAAAATTGAATTTTTTAATTTTTTGTCAAAATTTTTAAGATTTAATCGAAAACTGCTTATCCTATCATAAATGGCTAACAGAAAATTTGTAGATCTATTTAAGACCAATACTTTTTCCATTGAATATTTTTTCATATCTCACGTTTTTTGACGGGAAAATTTGAATTTTTAATTTTTTTTTAAATTCAAAAAGCTGTGTTGCCTATATTGTAGAGCTTTCAAAAAGAAATGTTTTTCTTTTCTTGACTTTTTTTCATATCGTGCGTTATTTGGCTTAAAATTTTCATTTTCTTTTGATTTTTTGAATTTTGAAAATGCTGTAAGTTTGATAATTTTTATTTTATTGAAAAATGTCAGTAAGATAAATTGTTCTTCTTTCTGGGTACTATGAACATCCGGTCATATAATTTGTAAATTGCAAAAAAAAGTGGTCTAAAGAATTTTCAAAATGTTGTGATTTTTTGAATTTTTATTCAAAATGGCGGGCTAACTAACTTGACCTTCATTTTGGGACACTTAAAGAGTATACCAAAAGCCAATCCAATCTGTCAATTCTTTCGAAAGTTATCGTGCTAACAAGAAAAAAAATCTACAGACAGACAGCCAGACAGACAGACACATTCACAAAAACCACTTTTTTGGGTTCAGGGAGTCTCAAAACGTCGACATTTGACAAAAACGGGGTGGGGGTCAAATTTTACACAAATCTAATACCTTCTCATATGATGATTAGAATGTAAAAAAAGTCGGTAATTAGATGATGTATATGACACACTGTTAAGTTCATATTCATAAAATTGCAAAATTTACTTACGGCTGTAAAAGTAAATCATGAGAAATAAATTTGACTCTGCGCAAAAAACGACGAATATTCCTCGAGCCCGGAATTTGCGTATAACGTTTATTAATGTTATAAACAAATGAAATAAGCAAAAACGGAAATTGGGCTTTTTTACTTAGATAAAATTTATTTTTTTAGCTAATGCAGTTTATAATGCATCAGAAAAGGTGTCAGATTATGTCATTAATATAAATCAACAATTACTATTATTCTAAACAAATTAAATTAACAAAAGCTAATATTTGGCACTTTCGCCGGAAAAATGATTTTTTACAACATACCTAATTTAATATGTTTGAAAAGGTATACCCGACTGTTTTATTGATAACTCTGATTGCTATAAACAAATTAAATCAACAGGAACTAATATGCCACTTTCGCGTAGCATATGATTCTTATAGCATATTTTATTTAAAATACCTTAAGAAAAGGTCGTCGTCCATTATGACTCCTCTTTACGTGTTAACAATTATTAGTATAAAATTAAATACATTTAGTTTTATACTAATTATAAGAAATTATATTATAAATTTATACATTAAATTATTAAATTATTATTGTTATTTAAATTCATAAATAAATTATAATAATAAATTTATACACGTAAAGAAGAGTCATAAGTGACGACTTTTCTAGAGGTATTTTAAATAGAATATGTTATATAAATAATATGCTACGCGAAAGTACAATATATATTTGTTCCTGTTTAATTAATTTGTTTGTAGCAATTGTAAATGTTAATTTGTGATACTGATTTATAAACCTGATTTAAAATACCTTTCGTAAGGTATTAGAAACCAGATTAGCTGAAAAAAAAGAATTTGCCTTGCGAAAAACAACCAAAATTTCGTATTAGCTTACCGGATTTTTTAGTAACATTAAGAGTTAATTATAAACAACAGATATTCACAGTTGGGTACATCCTTTCACGCATATTAAATTAGGTACGTTGTAAAAAAAATAATATTCTCAGCGAAAGTGCCAGATCTTGGCTTTTGTTAATTTAATTTGTTTACATCAATAGTAATTGTTGATTGATATTAATGACATATAATCTGACACATTTCCTAATGCATTGTAAATTGTCTTACCTGAAACAGAAACTTTTCCTACACTCAGAAAAAAAGTTGTCTTGAAACAAAAGTATCGTCCTCTTGCGTGTTTTGTCTTGAACCAAGTGAATTTGAATTTGCTTCAAGATTAAGTGAAGTTTCTCGCAAGAGGACTATGTTTGCTTATGTTTCATTCAAAAGGATTCCTTTTGACAAACGAACATCCTCTTAACCTTAAATTTAAGAGGAAATTCCTTTTGTTTCAAGAATCATCCTTTTGTCGCAAGAAGACATTTCTCTGAGTGTAAGCAAAAAAGCCCAACTTTCGTTAATTTGTTAATTTTTTATAAAAATTGTTTATAACAATAAAAATTATTAACTTTACCTCAATTTTGCATCTTATTGTTACACTTCTATCAATTTTTTGCACTTTTAGAGAAAAAACAAATTTTTTCTACCGTCAAACACCAAAGCTGCACATTTGTTATAAAATCAGCCCCAAAGAATCTCTTAGGAATTCAATTTCCTTCAATTTTCGAAAAAAATCTAAAATCAGAGAAAACTGAAAGCTCTAGAGAGTTTTGAACAGTAAATTCCTGAAAAATCCCACTGGGTGACGCACAGTCAGTGTGGACATTGGATGAAAAAATGTTCAAAATAATATTCCGGCCTACATATTCAACCGATTACAAGCTTTTCTTTAAACGGAAGCTAAATAAATTCTTACAAGATCTGTGAGAGCGGATTCTCAAAAAAAGTTGAAAAAATTTTTTTTATTTAAGTATAAACTTTGCAAAAATTAAAATTTTTAAGTTTCTGATGCATTAAAAATGCATAAATTGTTCAGCTTGAGTGCCAATAATATGTAGTCGATAAATACAGATTCGCAAATACTAATTGAGAGTTTATAATAAATTAATAATTTATTATTAACAATTGTATTGTTATAAACAGCAGTCTGAGATTTTGTAATGATTTTGAATATTTATAAAGTGACTTTTATCTGTAATCCAATTTAAAATCATGTAAAAGAGTTATAAAAATAAATGGAAGTATATTTCTCATTATAAACAAATAATGTAAACAAATGCAGAGTTTAAACAATTTTTGAAAATTTGAGGTACTTTTTCTCGAAAATTTGTTTCAATTGGTTTACCAGTGATATTCCGGAGCAATACATTGACATTTTATGAAAAATGTGATTGTTATAAACAAATCATATAACAAATGCAGAGTTTAAACAATTTTTGAAACTTTGAGGTACTTTTTTTCGGAAATTTGTTTCAATTTGTTTACCAGTGATATTCCGGAGCAAGACATTGACTTTTTATGAAAAATGTAATTGTTATAAACAAACGGCAAAAACAAATTCACTATTTGTTCAGCTTTTTAAAGTTTGAAGTACTTTTTTTGGAAATTTGTTTCAATTGGTTTGTCAGTGATATTCCGGAACAGTAAATTGACATTTTATGAAAACTGTGATTGTTATAAACAAGCTAGCAATGTAGGTCAATTAAAAGTTGTGTGCACGATCGTAACAGGATCTCTTTTTCGAATCCTTCTTGGCTAGACTTTTTTATTTCTGCTAGGAGCTCTTTTTCTCCTTCATTTAATGTCGATCAAGTTGCTAATTTGTTTATAACAGTCACATTTTTCATATATTGTCAATTTACTGTTCCGGAATATCACTGGCAAACCAATTGAAAGAAATTTCAAAATAAATACCTCACACTGTAAAAAATTGCACAAACAGCGAATTTGTTTATGCAGTTTGTTTATAATAATCACATTTTTCGTAAAAAGTCAATGTAGTGCTCCAGAATATCAGTGGTAAACCAATTAAAACAAATTTCTAAAAAAAGTACGTCAAACTTTCAATAATTGCACAAAAGGCGAATTTTTTTATGCCGTTTGTTTATAACAATCACATTTTTCATAAAATGTCAATGTACTGCTCCGGAATATCACTGGTAAACAAATTGAAACAAATTTCCAAAAAACGTAATTCAAACTTTTAAAAATTGCTTAAATTCTGCATTTGTTTATATTATTAGTTTATAACAATTGCATTTTTCATAAAATGTCAATGTACTGTTCCGGAATATCACTGGCAAACCAATTGAAACAAATTCCCAAAAAAAGTACCTCAAATTTTCAAAAATTGCTTAAACTCTGCATTTGTTTATATTATTTGTTTATGGCAATGAGAAATATACTTCTATTTATTTTCTTAATGCTTGTACACGACTTCAAATTGGATTGCGGACAAAAGTCACTTTATAAATATTCAAAATGATTACAAACTCTCAGATTGCTGTTTATAACAATTCAATTGTTAATAATATTATTTTGAACATTTTTTCATCCAATATCTACACTGTGTGCCGCACACTGGGAGGAAATGCATTTTTTTTGTTCAAAAAAGTCTACTGCTTTCAATTTTACCCCGATTTGCAATTATTTTGTTAAAAATTAAGGTGCGTTAAATTTTAAAGAGCACCCTGGTCAGACATTTTGGCATTTTCGTATGTTTATTTATTATATTTTTACTCAAAGAATGAGAAAATCATGATTTTTCACAAAATAATTATTTACTCTTCAACAACGGTTTGCATATAATGCAAATCATCTTAAATCAACGCAAAGGGACTCCCAGAATACAGATAATTGGATTATTGTATGGTTAAATCATTATAAACAAATTAAATTAACAAATAGCCGAATATTGTAATTTTTGTTAAACAAGTTTTTTTCTTAGCGAAAAATGCTCTAAATTATTGTGAGAGTAATTGTCAGTCAAAATTTTTATAAAACATTAACAATTATAAATGTTATTAACAATTTTTGTGTAAAAATTTGGAATTTGTGGTTTTTTCAATTTCGGATTTCCCTTCATCATCTGAATTGATGCAGATATTCTTGAAAATAACATGTGTTCAATTATATTAGTTGAAACATAACAGTTGCTGATTTATAAAGAATTTAGATAAATAAATATAAAATTGTGGCATCTTCATCTGGAAAAAATTTGTTTTCTTGCACTGAAACTTCTCTAAATTTTTGTGCGAGAGATTTGCAGTTCTTTCAAAAATTGCCTTCGCAATAAAACTGCTCAATAGGGTATTGAGAGTGTAAGTTAATGACTAGCCATAATAAAATATTATTTAAAATCTAACTAAACATTATAAAAATTGTTTATTGCTAATTTTTTATAGAAATAGTGACTGCAAATCTCTTTCACAAAAATTTAAAGCAGTTTTAGCGCAAAAAATTCTTTTCCAGGCCAAAGTGCCAAAGTTTTGAATTTATTTATTTAAGTTGTTTATAAAATGAACAATTGTTGTATTTTAACAAATATAATTGAACATATGTTATTTTCAAGAATATCTGCATTAATTCAGATGATGAAGGGAAATCCGAAATTGAAAAAACCACAAATTTCACATTTTTCCCCAAAAATTGTTTATAACAATTATAATTGTTAATGTTTTATAGAAATTGTGTCTGACAATCACTCTCACAATAATTTAAAGCATTTTTAGCTAAGAAAAAATTTTTTCAATAAAAATTACAATATTTAATCATTACAACTATTTTTTGAAAAATCTCGATTTTCTCAAACTTTGAGTAAACATATAATAAATAAACAGACGAAAGTGCCAAAATCTCTGACCAGGGTGCTCTTTAAAATTTAGCGCACTTAAATTTTAAAAAAAAATAATTCTAAATCGGGGCAAAATTGAAGGCTGTAGACTTTTTTGAACGAAAAAAATGTATTTTCTCCCAGTGTGTGACGTATGAATGATAGAGTAAATTGTGGTCGTAGTTCATGAAACTTGTTAGGATCTCTAACTCAAAGAAATTATCCATTCTGACGACTGAGTGTGGCTACTCGGTAGTGTGTAAGTATGAATCAAATGTGAAGCGTCCGTGGCATCAAGAACAGCATTAAGTCGCCAATAAACTTGAGTGCAAAGCTCTGTTTCACGCATTGCTAAAGATGCATGTGAGAACGTACGTACTCGCATGCACTACGCAGAGTTTTCTGTGTAATTGTGTTCAGTACACAGTACACATGCTTGACTCCTATCGATGGAAGCGTCGCGTCGGTTAGGTACCATGGTTCGTTAACTCAGGTACCCTTCCTTCCTTCCGATCTATACATAGTACCTACTTGTTGCTTACGTCTCTATCTTCCGTCACCGAAGCGTCACCGTGAGGTAAATTTCACGGCTTTTACACCATTACATCAAGATGAGAAAAAAATGGTAAAAGAGTACTATTCTCCATGTGGTTTCATAAATAAAGGAAAGATAACTTTTGCAAGATTTAAATTAAGATTTTATCCTGAGGGATATTTGCCATATACATTGTATATTATTCGTCAGCTAAGATACAGTGTATTAAAATTAAGATATATGTACATAATTCTTAAAAATTATGTGTATGGGTAAATATCCAAAAATCGTCAATATTCACCTAATAATTTTCGTTGAAAAAAATATTTCAAATTTGACTAAAGCACATTTTTCTGTTAGTAGAGGGCAGTTCCCTAAGACGGGCTACCTCCTAAGATGGATCACCCTTAATATTTTTGTACGAAAACATTATATTCATCACTTATGTATGAAGAGCGAACTTTTAACTGTTTTAAAAGTTGTGATTTAATAACTTCTAATGATTTGAAGGAGTAAGTTATTATTTCTTTTTTATAGAAAATTTTGTAAACTTTGCAATTGTTACTTAAGTTTTATTAACTTTTATGCTGTTTAATAAAAATATTTAAAAAATTTTAAACATGCAAAATTTCTAAGACGGGACTTGGTTAGGCTAGAAAACTGCCGATAAAAGTGTAATCTGATTTATCTATAACCTACCGACGGTACACCGAAAATATGACAGATATTTAAATTTTGCGCCATAATTAGTACCTTTCCTAACCTCTTTATTGCTTTTTGATCATGAACAAGAAATTTTATTAAAATATGTTGTTTATTTGCTTTATATCGGTAAATTATTGATCTACCTTTAATAACATTTGTCACTTTACAGCTTTTTATAAATATTAAGTTTGTGATCTTTGTTAATACTTGTTTTCTGTTAGACCTTATTTAACGCTTACTTTACGTTTTATAATGAATTTTGTATGAATAATATGTCATAAATATACAGAATATGTTTAAACAGTATGCTAAGAATAAAATTTATTAATATTTAGTGTTTATTAAATAGCTTTTTTGATTTTTAAAAAGGGCCCGTCTTAGGATACCGGGTTGCCTAAGACAGGAAAAATACATATTTTTTTCAACATCGAAATATATAGCCTTTTAAACATTTCTTGAACTTTTAAGCATATGAACTTTGTAAAGCAAGCATGAAACTATGATGACAGTAATCACTTTTGTTTCTGAAGTTTCTTAAAATCGAAAATTTTCGGAAAATATGGAAGGGGGCCCGTCTTAGGCAACTTTCCCCTGTGCATCTGAAATATGACGAAAATAGTAGAGAACAAGATCAAGAAACGTATTTAGAATTTATTTGTGGTTTTTTAAAACCTTTTATGGACTATAGTGAACGAATTAAATATATATTTCATCATTAATTTACAGAGTGTCTATAGATCAGGCTATTTGAAATTCCCGGGTTTTTCCCGGCTTCTTTCTGACCAAATTTTTCATTTTCCCAACCAATTTTACATTTTTTATTTACAATAAAGTATATATTATATGTATTTCCTTGATGTGAAAAGTCCAATTCATAAAAGCACACTTTAGTATTGATAGGCAACGTTTCAGACTTTATCAACACTAAGAGATATTTTTATTAATTGGATCTGTCACACGAAAAAAATATATATAAAATTGACAAAAGGTCGAAACTGAAGAATTTGAATATAAACGTATATATTATTTATCGAAGATAAGTTATAATTTCTCACGAAATAAACATATTAGCATTTTTTCCCTATCTTAAACATTAAATTATATACGGGGCATTATTTCTCAAGTGTATCCACTCTGAAAAATGAATTCCTCCAATTGGGCTCAAATTTACAAAGAGTTAAGTTCTATTAGCTGGCACTTCAAAAAAGAAAAATTTATTAGTTTGGTCAAAAACTCGCCGAGGTAGCGGGGTAAAATTTTTGTACTTTGCGCAAAAAGCCTCTATTTCGGATATAAATATCTTTTTATGTATGGCATATAAAAAATTTTGACCCAAAGTTTTCGATAGAGTTTTTCCCAATCTTTCGAATGAAATAAAAAAAAAATTTGAAAAATTCAAAACTTATCCTTCATTTTTGAAAATCAAAAATATTTTTGATTTTTTTTAAGTTTGACCCTCTTTTTTCTTTTTTTTTAAAAATAAAGCTTGAAATGCTTACTTTCAGATCCTTAAATAGCAAAATGTCGTTTTTTGTTTGTTTTGGAAAAATTGAATTTTAAGCACCCTGGTAAATTAAAAAAATTTTTCCTATGCTCCAAAAAAAATCGGAAAATATTTTGCATTTACAGTTTTTGATGAGAAACAATATTCTAGAAACAGAAATTCAAAAAAAAAATTTTTTTGATTTCAGAATTTTTCGAAAAATGAAATTTTTTAAATTTCATTTATTGCGCATTTTTAATGTACAAATAAAATTTATACTTATTATATTATGTACATTACATGTAAATTGCATTACATTTAAATGCACAATTAACCAAATTTAAAAAATTTAATTTTTGAAAATTTTCAAAAAATTCTAATATCAACAAAATTTTTTTTTTATTTCCGTTTTTAAAATATTGTTTCTTATCAAAAACTGTACATGCAAAAAATTTTCAGAATTTCTTTCGTGCATAGAAAAAATTTTTTGAATTTACCAGGTTACTTAAAATTCAATTTTTCAAAACAAAAAAAAAATAGAAAACGACATTTTGCTATTCAAGGATCTGAAAGTAAGCATCTCAAGCTTTAGTTTTAGTTTAAAAAAAGGGTAGAACTTGAAAAAAATCAAAAATATTTCTGATTTTCAAAAATAATGGCTAAATTTTGATTTTTTGAAAATCTTATTTATTTCATTAGAAATATCGGCAAATAATCTATCGAAAACGTTTGGGGCAAAATTTTTTATATGCCATACATAAAAAGATATTTATATCCGAAATAGAGGCTCTTTGCGTAAAGTACAAAAATTTTACCCCTCTACCTTGGCGATTTTTTGACCAAACTGATTTTTTTTTTTGAAGTGCCACCTAATAAGACTAAACTTTTTGTAAATTTCAGCCCGATCGGCGAAATTCATTTTTTGGGATGGGTACACTTGAGAAATAATGCCCCATACTTTTCTCTATTAAAGTTAATGTTCATTTTTATTTTCGATATTTATTTTTTTCCACTTTTTAAATAGCCGTAAATAAAGTGAAAATAAGTAGATTTTACCATTAAATTAAAAAATTCCCGATCTGAAATAAAATTCCCGGGGTTTTCTCGGTTATCTCTCGATGAAACCAAATTCCTGGGATTTCCCGGTTTTCCGGTACGCTAATCACCTTGATTTATTATAAATAAATAATATCAATTACATTAAATGATAAATAATATGAATTTTCTGAAAAGAATCTTTTTCTATTTTCGTTAAACTATTTGAAAATTATTATTCTTTTCAAACAAAGCGACTAACTTTATTCAAGATATCATAAAATCGTCGTAAGACACGATGACAATAAATCAATGAAAACACAGAAAATCCTAACGTATCATTTTAATCTGCAGCAAAATGAGAAATCTAAAAACAAAAGACTGTGACAATAGAATGAATGATCCACTTCAGATCAAAATAATATTACTGCAGATTAAAATAATATCCCACGATTTACTGTGAAGGAATTATTTTTAGTTTAAATTGCGAGTTTTTAAGAACGAATAAGTTTTTACGGACAATATTTTCACGTATAGCTTACCTTATAAAAAGAGCCCTTATGTGGAAAAAACGCGGGACACGACGTCATTACAAACGTCATTACAATCGCACTGAATCGTGGGACATTATTTTAATTTTCAGCGATATTATTTTGATCTGAAGAGGATCATTTATTCTATAGTCACAGTCTTGATTTTCTATTTCTCATTTGGTTGCCGATTCAAATGATTCTCTAGAATTTTTTGTGGTAGGGTTTTCGAAATTTTGTGAAATCCGACCAAATGTGTCTCTGCACACGATGACCAAAACTAAAATTCAAATCTAGGGACACATGGAAAGCTATTAGTTTTACGAAATTGAAATTAATCAAACGATTATTAACTTTGTCTTTTAACTTTAGGAGTAATAGAGAAAAGGTTTATCCCAGAAAAGTATCCAATTTTACTCTAAAAGACTGCAGAAAGGCTTTTGAATGCTTATAAATATAATGAGGGACAAGGGATCGATGTCGTTTTCATAAATATTTGAAAGAGTTTACGTGTATTTTAGCAACATATGGATAAATGTATGCACAGGACATTGTAGAGTGGCTCGAGAGCTAAAAAATCCTTATATTTAAAAGAAGATATATATGAGAAGAGCGTAATTTTCTCGGGACACATTTTCGTCGATTTTTTTATTTTCCCCAGAAGAAATCGGCGATATTTTCGAACCATGAAGTTGATGCTTCCGGAGTAGTTGTATTAGAAATATTGGTTTGATTTGATAGAGCGTTTGAATCCTGTTTCTGTTTCGAAACTCAAGATACGTCTCCTGTAATAAAAATTAAATATTTCAAAGTACATATGTTCTAAATATAAACATACATACAGGGTGACAACAAATAATCCGGACACATATTTGATCATATAATTTTATCGTAACAAACAAATTAATTTTATGGTTTTTGCCGCGACTCCTCAATAGACATTTTTCCCATTACTTAAAAGGGTACCCGACAACTTTGCATGTATCAAATTTGCACGTGCCTAACCATACATCGATGGTCGGACGGACAACTGTGCACGTCCAAGACCACAGGAGCCCGTCTGTGCACGTCGAAATTTAGACGTGCACAGAAGCAGAGATAGGCGCTCAAAATTTAAACAATTATACAGGTTCATATATTTAAATTTCGCAATTTTGGCCAATGCCATCATTTTATTACTACTTCAAAGAATAAGTACACCAATTTTTGCACCTTTATGTCTTTTTCATAAAGAGTTACATCAATTCAAAGTGAGAAAATTAAACAATCATACCAATTTGCATAAATTTAAACAATTTATCGGTAATTTCAAATATACTTGTATTTATCAAGTAGGTAAGTATATTTTCATGCAGGAATTTTCTCTCTAAAACTAATTTGCTCCATAAAAAATGACTATTTATTGTAACGTGATAAAATGACTTCGAACAAAAGCAAACCCAAATTTTTGTACTCAACCAACTGAGAGCTGTATACTGTAGTAAGTAAATAAATACTGTTTTATCCAAATTTACCCCTATTTTTTCCCTCTCCGTTACCCAAATCTATCTCCCTTCATTACATAAAGACACAAAAGAAAGATAAGGTGAGTTTCAACTCTTCGGACCAGGCAAGTTCCTGCAACTCTTGATCTCTTTGCCGCTCGAGAGATCAAGAACAAGTACATCTTTTCGACCTTACAAGAGTAAATTTTACTTAATTATATTGCCGTCGCGATTTTTAATCGCCGTGACGTTACATTTTTAAATTTTTAATTTAAAAGCATTGCCTAATATATCAGAATTTCCAAAAATGGCAATGTTTTTAAATTTTTAATTTAAAAACATTGCCTAATATATCAGAATTTCCAAAAATAGCAACGTTTTTAAATTTTTAATTCAAAAACATTGCCTAATATATCAGAATTTCCAAAAATGGCAATGCTTTTAAATTAAAAATTTAAAAACATTGCCATTTTTTGAAATTCTGATATATTAGGGTTTTTCTTGTTCAAGTTTGTCACATTTTTTCACTCTTTCGAAATTCACGAAGAAAACTGAACAATAATAAAAAATGGTAAAGCTATTTCGATTTTTGGAAAAAACCGAAAAAAAATTTTCTCAGAAACCCCATCTTTTTCCCCCTGAAATTTTTAAGAATACTAGGTACCAATATAGTCTACTTACCATAAATTTTCAATTTGGTATTATCTTGTTTTTCGTGGAAAAAAAATTATGAAACATTTTTGCTTCAAAACCTTGCCATTTTGACAATTTTTGACATTTTAAGGTTTTTCTTGTTTCAGTTTATCAAGTTTTTTTACTCCTTCAAAACCGACGAGAGAAACAAAGAAGTAATAAAAACTGGTAAAGCTATTTCGATTTTTTAAAGAAATAAAACGTGAAATTTTCTTCAAATAGCTACCTTTTTGTGCGCTGGAATTTTCAGGTGTGTTGGGAGATAATATTGTCTACCTACCATAAATCTTAAAACTGGATTGCATTTGTATTTCAAGAGAAAAAATCTGTTTTTCTAGAATACAATAAATGCGAGAACAATAGAAAAAATAGAATTTTTTGTTTCTTGAAATATAAATACAAACTAGTTTTAAAAGGTAGGAAGACTATATTATCACTCGACACACCTGAAAATCGAAATAGGTTTACCAGTTTTCATACTTTCTTTGTTTGAAGAAAATTTCGTGTTTTATTTTTTCAAAAAATTAAAATAGCTTTATCAGTTTTTATTACTTCTTTGTTTCTCTCATCGGTTTTGAAGGAGTAAAAAAAACTTGATAAACTGAGACAAGAAAAACCTTAAAATCTCAAAAATTGCCAAAATGGGAAGATCTTGGAGCAAAAATATAAGATAATTTTTTTCTACGAATAACAAAATAATACCAAATGGAAAATTTATGATAAGTAGACTGAATAGGTACCTATTATTCTTCAAAAATATAGAGGGAAAAAGGTGGGGTTTATGAGAAATTTTTTTTTGTTTTTTCCAAAAATCGAAACAGCTTTACAACTTTTTATTCTTTTTTAATTTTCTTCGTAGATTACGAAAGAGTGAGAAAAATTTGACAAACTGGAACAAAAGAAACCTTAATATCTTAAAAATTGAAAAAATGGAAATATTTTTAAAGTAAAATTTGCAAAAACTAATTTTCCCCTTAAAATTTAAAAATATTCACATATAAACAATGTAAATATGTCGCCATATTATTTTTTTAAAAAACCTGTCCCCTTATTTTTCACGTACAAAAACATATTTCATTGGCAAACCAAATCTGAACAGATCACCCGCCGGCCTGCCTGATCTGAAATGGATTAGGTCATATATGATAAAATATCTCAAATGTTATAGTTTAATTGCTGAAGATTATACAGGAATAAGCATCTAGAATTTATTCTCTGTAATATACTTTTTCTTTCCAATATCTAACTTGAATTATCTATTTACCTAAGTGTTTGTTTACTCAAAATGTCTAATTTTTATACATACAAGTTAACTTCTTTCATTAGAGGGTATTTTTGGCCTAGGGGTGGTTTCAAAACGAATTGCCGGATAAATGTCAAAAATGACCATTTTCAAAGTATCAAAATCCCAAAAAAATTTTTAATTGCATTTTTAAACATTGGCATCACTTTAAAGAACCCTTTTGATGCACCCCTATTATCTACAAGCTTTCAAATTAGACCTATGTGTGGTTTCATAAAGAATTTCCAGATAAATGTCAAAAATGACAATTTTCAAAGTATTAAGGTTCATAAAAAATTTTTAATTGCATTTCTGAATATTGACATCACTTCAGAAAACCTTTCTAAGCCACCCCTATTATATACAAGATTTCAGATTAGACCTAGGGGTGGTTTTAAAACGAATTTTCGGATAAATGTCAAAAATGATAATTTTTAAACTATTAAAATCCCCAAAAACAATTTCCAATGCATTTCTGACCATTAGAATCACTTCCGACAACCTTCCCGAGGAACCACTATTCTACCGTCCAAAGTAAAAAGTTAGGTAAGTGCTCTCGGAGTTGAACGGAGATATTCAAGAAAAACCATTTGCGCTAAGAA
>JBAGKK010505166.1:0-14449 GCA_037177015.1 Euceroptres primus | reverse complement strand
TAATCCGGCATGAGTCTTCGAAAAGGGACTGGTACCAGTTCGAAACGTCAGACAATGTCATAATGGATTAATAAAAAATTTTCGACTGCAAAGCCGCAGAAGTTTCTTACATATTAACATATCGGTCGCCTAAGGTTATTTATTTATCCACATTCTAAGTTTATCCTGATCCTAATCCTAATTCCTTAACATGAGGTTAAGTATCCTTATCCTAAATTTTATCGTGATCCTAATCCTTTAAAAAATCTTATTGTAATTCTTACTCCTGATCCTAATCCTTAAAAAAATTTTATTGTAATTCTTACTTCTGATCCTAATCGTTAGAAAAATCTTATAATTCTTACTCCTGATCCTAGTCCTTAGAAAAATCTTATTATAATTCTTACTCCTGATCCTAATCCTTAGAAAAAACTTATTATAATTCTTACTCCTGGTCCTAATCCTTAAAAACATTTTATTGTACTTTTTACTTCTGAGGCTAGTCCTTACAAAATCCTAATTCATATTTAAATTTTTACTCATTCCCAATCCTATAATTTCTGTACTAAAAATCCGAACCCCTATCTTCAGTTTAATGCTAATCCAAAACCTTAAAAGATCCTTATCCTTATCCTAACTTTATCCTAATCCTGCAAAATTCCTAAACTTTAGGATATGTATCAGAATCCTAAGTTTTATTGTGATCCTAATCCTTAAAACATCTCATTTTAATTCTTACTCCTGATCCTAATCCTTAAAAATATTTTACTGTAATTTTTACTTCTGAGCCTAGTCCCTAAAAAATCCTAATCCTTATTTGAAATTTTACTTATTCAAAATCCTAGAATTTCTATACTAAAAATCCGAAACCCTATCTTTAGTTTTATGCTAAACCAAAGCCTTAAAAAATCCTACTCCTCGTTCTAACTTTATCACAACTCTGCAAAATTCCTAAACTTTAGGATATGTATCAGTATCCTAAGTTTTATCGTGAACCTAATCCTTAAAAACATCTTATTGTAATTCTTACTCCTGATCTTAATCCTCAAAAAATAATTATCTTTATTTTAATTCATATTTCTGACCATAATCCTTAAAAATCCTAATCCTTATTTGAATTTTTACTCATCGCTAATCCTGTAATTACTACACTAAAAATCCGAACCCCTATCTTCAGTTTTATGCTAATCCAAAGCCTTAAAAGATCCTGATCCTCGTCCTAACTTTATCCTAACCCTGAAAAATTCCTAAACTTTACGATAAATATCCTTATTACACATAAGTTTTATTGTGATCCTAATCATTAAAAAAATCTTATTGTAATTCTTACTCCTAATCCTAATCCTTAGAAAAATCTTATTATTATTCTTACTCCTGATCCTAATCCTTAGAAAAATCTTATATTTCTTACTCCGGATCCTAATCCTTAGAAAAATCTTATTATAATCCTTACTCCTGATCCTAATCCTTAGAAAAATCTTATTATAATTCCTACTCCTGATCCTAATCATTAAAAATATTTTATTGTAATTTTTATTTCTGAGCCTAGTCCTTAAAAAATCCTAATCCCTATTTGAATTTTGACTCATTCCTAATCCTGTAATTTCTACATTAAAAATCGAAACCCCTACCTTTAGTTATATCCTAATCCAAAGCCTTAAAATAATTCTTACTCCTGAACCTTATCCTTAGAAAAATATTATTATAATTCTCACTCCTGATCCTAATTCTTAGCAAAATCTTATTATAATTCTTACTCTTGATCCTAATTCTCAAAAATATTTAATTGCAATTTTTACTTCTGAGCCTAGTCCCTAAAAAATCCTAATCCTTATTTGAATTATTACTCATTCCCAATCCTATAATTGCTACACTAAAAATCGTAACCCCTATCTACAGTTTTATCCTAATCCAAAGGCTTAAAAGGTCCTAATCCTCGTCTTAACTTTATCCTATCCCTGCAAAATACCTAAACTTTAGGATATGTATCAGAATCCTAAGTTTTATCGTGATCCTAATCCTTAAAAACATCTTATTGTAGTTCTACTCCTGATCTTAATCCTCAAAAAATAATTATCCTTATTTTAATTCATATTACTGACCCTACTCCTTGAAAATCCTAATCCTTATTTGAATTTTTACGCATTCCTAATCCCGTAATTACTATACTAAAAATACGAATCCCTATCTTCAGTTTTATGCCCAAAGCCTTAAAAGATCCTTATCCTCGTCCTAACTTTATCCTAACCCTGCAAAATTCCAAAACTTTACGATAAGTATCAGTATCCTAAGTTTTATTGTGATCCTAATTCTTAAAACATCTCATTTTAATTCTTACTCCTGATCCTAATCCTTAAAAAATACTTATTCTTATATCAATTCACATTTCTGATCCTAATCCTTGAAAAATTCTAATTCTTACTTATTTGAATTTTTACTCATTTCTAATCCTATAATTTCTACGTTAAATATCTGAACCCCTATCTTGAAAGATTCTAATCCTCGCCCCAAGTTTATCTTACCCTGCAAAATTCCTAAACTTTACGATAAATATGCTTGTCCTACATAAGTTTTATCGTGATCCTAATCCTTAAAAAAATCTTATTGTAATTCTTACTCCTGATCCTAATCATTAGAAAAATCTTATTATAATTCTTACTCCTGATATTAATCCTCAAAAAATAATTATCCTTATTTTAATTCATATGTCTGACCCTAATCCTTGAAAATCCTAAACCTTATTTGAATTTTTACTCATTCCTAATCCCGTAATTACTACACTAAAAATCCGAATCCCTACCTTCAGTTTTATGCTAACCCAAAGCCTTAAAATATCCTTATCCTCGTCCTAACTTTATCCTAACCCTGCAAAATTCCGAAACTTTACGATAAGTATCAGTATCATAAGTTTTATTGTAATCCTAATCCTTAAAACATCTCATTTTAATTCTTACTCCTGATCCTAATCCTTAAAAAATACTTATTCTTATATTAATTCACATTTCAGATCCTAATCCTTGAATAATCCTAATTCTTATTTATTTGAATTTTGATACATTTTTAATCCTATAATTTCTACACTAAATATCTGAACCCCTATCTTAAGTTTTATTCTAATAAAGCCTTGAAAGATTCTAATCCTCGCCCCAAGTTTATCTTACCCTGCAAAATTCCTAAACTTTACGATAAATATCCTTGTCACACATAAGTTTTATCGTGATCCAAATCATTAAAAAAATCTTATTGTAATTCTTACTCCTAATCCTAATCCTTAGAAAAATCTTATTATAATTCTTACTTCTGATCCTAATCCTTAGAAAAATCTTATTATAATTCTTACTCCTAATCCTAATCTTTAAAAAAATCTTATTATAATTCTTACTCTTGATCCTAATCCTAATCCTTAAAAATCCTTTTAAAAAAATCTTATTGTAATTCTTATTCCTGATCCTAATCCTTAGAAAAATCTTATTGTAATTCTTACTCCTGATCCTAATCCTTGGAAAAATCTTATTATATTTCTTACTCCAGATCCTTACTCCTGTTCTTAAGCCTTTAAAATATTTTATTGTAATTCTTACTTCTAAGCCTAGTCCTTAGAAAATCCTAATCCTTATATGAATTTTTACTCATTCCCAATCCTATAATTTCTACACTAAAAATCGGAACCTTTATCTTCAGTTTTATCCTAATCCAAATCCTTAAAAAGTCCTAATCCTCGTCTTAACTTTATCCTATCCCTGCAAAATATCTAAACTTTAGGATAAGCATCAGTATCTTAAGTTTTATCGTGAACCTAATCCTTAAAAACATCTTATTGTAATTCTTACTCCTGATATTAATCCTCAAAAAATAATTATCCTTATTTTAATTTATATGTCTGACCCTAATCCTTGAAAATACTAAACCTTATTTGAATTTTTACTCATTCCTAATCCCGTAATTACTACACTAAAAATCCGAATCCCTATCTGCAGTTTTATGCTAATCCAAAGCCTTAAAAGATCCTTATCCTTGTCCTAACTTTATCCTAACCCTGCAAAATTCCGAAACTTTAAGTTAAGTATCAGTATCATAAGTTTTATTGTAATCCTAATCCTTAAAACATCTCATTTTAATTCTTACTCCAGATCCTAATCCTTAGAAAAATCTTATTATAATTCTTACTCCTGATCCTAATCCTTAGAAAAAACTTATTAAAATTCTTACTCCTGATCCTAATCCTTAAAAATATTTAATTGTAATTTTTACTTCTGAGCCTAGTCCTTAAAAAATCCTAATCCTTATTTGAATTTTTACTGTTGATCAACTGATCCCAATTCTATAATTTCTACACTAAAAATCGGAACCCCTATCTTCAGTTTTATTCTAGTCCGAAGTCTTAAAAGGTCCTAATCCTCGTCTTAACTTTATCCTATCCCTGCAAAATACCTAAACTTTAGGATAAGGATCAGCATCCGAAGTTTTATCGTGATCCTATTCCTTAAAAAACATCTTATTGTAATTCTTACTCCTGATCCTAATCCTTAAAAAATCCTTGTTTTAATTCTCACTCCTGATCCTTAAAAAATCCTTATCTTTATTATATTCTTATAATTTCTATATTAAAAACCTTACGTTATTTTAAGTTTATTTTATTTTAAGTTTTTTTTATTTTTTTTAAGTTATTTTATTTTAAATTTTAGCTGAATCCAAATCCTTACCCTAATCTTCCTTCTAATCCTAATATCTTTATCCTATTCTTTAAAAAATTTCCTGACACTGTTACTCTTTATTTTAATTTTTCCATTATCTACCAATTTATCCTGGTGAATTCTAAATGAATTCCCCATCCTGCAAGAATTCATCTCAAATTCCTCACCATGCAAAATTTCATCTTGGTCAATCTCCCATCATCTGACAGCCTATCTTCCTCTTGATCAAACGACTCTTAATTTCAGAGAGCCTGAAATGGCTAAACACTCTCAACATCTCTCACAACTACCTTCACGACAGAGACGATATCGAGCACCTGCAGTCTCTGGAGAATCTCTCGATTTTAGACCTGTCTCACAACAGGATCGACACCTTTGATGTCGTCGAGGTGAGTCTCTCCAATAGGATTGACACCCCAGGAGACTTGATCTCTCGTTTTTCAGATTCTAGGAAACATGCAGTCCTTAAGAGTCCTGACCTTGACAGGAAATCCAGTAGTAAAATCGATCAAGATGTATCGTAAGACCTTGACCTTGAAGTGCAAGAACCTGCTGCACCTGGATGACAGACCAGTGTTTTCTCGTGATCGTGCCTGTGCAGAGGCTTGGTGAGATGAAAAATCATCTGGATATGGATGAAGGATAATAATCAGAGGATAAAAATTAGGATAAAAATACTTCTGTCCTAATTTTCAGGGAAAGGGGTGGTCCATCTGAAGAGACAGCAGAGAGACAGAGATGGATCCAGTCAGAGCAGAAGAGGATCAACGATAGTGTGAAAGGTGAGGGAATAGAGATCGAATCTTGATAAACTTTTCAGTGATTTTAGTTCAAGGTCGTTTGATCACTTTTTTGTTTCCACTTTCGAAAGCTCTTATGAAGAAAAGGAAGCAACACCAGCCAGTTGATGAATCCACGAAGCTGGAGGGCGAAGAAGTAGTCAAGTTGGATGATAGTAGCAGTGAACTGGTAAGTCTAGTTACTGAAATGTATGGTACAGAATTCGTGATTTGAATTGAGATGAATTATTCGTCTGCAATAAAGCTGATGCTGGAGGACAAAAAGCTGGGTGTCTCTGGGGCGACGAGTGATGAAGAGGATGATGAGGAAGAGGAGGATACGAAAGAGATGAAGGAAGATGATAGACAAGAGACGAAGTTCGAAAGAGGCTCAGATCAGATCAGAGAAATTCTACTGCCTTGGGAAACTGAGGTGATCTTTCTCCTGATATTTCAGGTTGCTGGATTAGTTCTTAGTCAGGGTTGCTGCAGGTCAGGGAATTTTGGAAAGTCGGGGAAAGTCAGGAAATTTAAAAATGGTTAGAAAAAGTCAGGGATAACCTTGCAAGAGTTAGGGGATTTTTTTTGAGTCAGAAAATTACAATTATGTCTCAATAGTTTTATAACTTAACAATTATAATTATATCTGGAGGGGTTTACCACTACTGAATTCAGGTGTACACTTGTTCCTGAATTCTTTTGAATTCACCTTGAATTCTTTTGTATTTTGTTTTGTATTTTTTCAATTATTTTTTTTAATTCACCTCGAATTCTTTTGAATTCATTTTGTACTCTTTGAATTAAGCTTTTAAATTTATTTTGTATTTTTTTCAATTATTTTTTTAATTGACCTTGTATTCTTATTTTGAATTCTTTGCATTCACCCTGAATTTTTTTGAATTCACTACTGAATCCCCTACTGATCTCAGGTGTACACTTATTCCTGATTTTTTTAAAATTCACTTTGAATTCTTTTGAATTCAATAGAATTCTTTTGAATTCAATATAATTACTTTGAATTCAATAGAATTCTTTTGACCTCGCATTGAATTTTTTGAATTCGCCTTCAATTCTTTGAACTCACCTTGAATTTCTTGAATTCTTTTGAATTCATTTTGTATTCTTTAAATAATTCTTTTGAATTTATTTTATATTTTTTCACTTATTTTTTTAAATTCACCTTGTATTCTTATTTTGAATTCTTCGAATTCAACCTGAATTTTTCTGAATTCACCTTGAATTCTTGAGTCCAGGTGAACATAAAAATTGCTAGTGGTTAACTCCACGTTTTCCTCAATAGATATAATTATAATTGAACAATTATAATTATATCTGGAGGGGTTAACCACTACTGAATTCAGGTGTATACTTGTTTCTGAATCCTTTTGAATTCATTTTGTATTCTTTGAATAATTCTTTTGACATTATTTTGTATTTTTTTCAATTATTTTTTTTTAATTCACCTTGTATTCTTATTTTGAATTCTTTGCATTCACCCTGAATTCTTCTGAATTCACTTCTGAATCCCCTATTGACCTCAGATGGTCATTTGTTCCTCACTTTTTTTAAAATTCACCTTGAATTCTTTTGGATTCACCTTAAATTCTTTTGAATTCACATTGAACTCTTTTGAATTCGCATTAAATTCTTTTGAATTCATTTTGTATTCTTTGAATAATTCTTTTGACATTATTTTGTATTTTTTTCAATTATTTTTTTTTTTAATTCACCTTGTATTCTTATTTTGAATTCTTTGCATTCACCCTGAATTCTTCTGAATTCACTTCTAAATCCCCTATTGACCTCAGATGGTCACTTGTTCCTCACTTTTTTTTTAATTCACCTTGAATTCTTTTGAATTCACCTGGAATTCTTTTGAATTCTTTTGTACTCTTTGAATTAAACTTTTGCATTTATTTTGAATTTTTTCAATTATTTTTTTTTATTGATTTTGTATTCTTATTTTGAATTATTTGCATTCACCCTGAATTTTTCTGAATTCACTACTGAATCCCCTACTTACCTCAGGTGGACACTAATTCCTGTTTCTTTTTTTTAAATTCACCTTGAATTCTTTTGAATTCACCTTGAACTCTCTTGAATTCGCATTAAATTCTTTTGAATTCATTTTATATTTTTTGAATAATTCTTTTGAATTCATTTTGTATTCTTTGAATCATTCTTTTGAATTTGTTTTGTATTTTTTCAATTATTTTTTTAATTCACCTCGAATTCTTTTGAATTCATTTTGTACTCTTTGAATTAAGCTTTTAAATTTATTTTGTATTTTTTTCAATTATTTTTTTTTTAATTCACCTTGTATTCTTATTTTGAATTCTTTGCATTCACCCTGAATTCTTCTGAATTCACTTCTGAATTCCCTATTGACCTCAGATGGTCACTTGTTCCTCACTTTTTTTTTAAATTCACCTTGAATTCTTTTGAATTCGCATTGAATTCTTTTTAATTCATTTTATATTCTTTGAATAATTCTTTTGAATTTGTTTTGTATTTTTTCAATTATTTTTTTTAATTCACCTGGAATTCTTTTGAATTCATTTTGTACTCTTTGAATTAAACTTTTGCATTTATTTTGTATTTTTTTCAATTATTTTTTTCAATTGACCTTGTATTCTTATTTTGAATTCTTTGCATTCACCCTGAATTTTTCTGAATTCACTACTGAATCCCCTACTGACCTCAGGTGGACACTTATTCCTGATTTTTTTTTAAATTCACCTTGAATTCTTTTAAATTCGCATTGAATTCATTTGAATTTGCATTGAATTCTTTTGAATTCGCATTGAATTCTTTTTAATTCATTTTATATTCTTTGAATAATTCTTTTGAATTTGTTTTGTATTTTTTCAATTATTTTTTTTAATTCACCTGGAATTCTTTTGAATTCATTTTGTACTCTTTGAATTAAACTTTTGCATTTATTTTGTATTTTTTTCAATTATTTTTTTCAATTGACCTTGTATTCTTATTTTGAATTCTTTGCATTCACCCTGAATTCTTCTGAATTCACTTCTGAATCCCCTATTGACCTCAGATGGTCACTTGTTCCTCACTTTTTTTTTTATTCACCTTGAATTCTTTTGAATTCGCATTGAATTCATTTGAATTCGCATTGAATTTTTTAAATTCTCCTTCAATTCTTTGAACTCACTTTGAATTTTTTGAATTCTCTTGAATTCATTTTGTATTCGTTAAATAATTCTTTTGAATTTATTTTATATTTTCTCAATTATATTTTTAAATTCACCTTGAATTCTTATTTCGAATTCTTCGAATTCACCCTGAATTTTTCGGAATTCACCTTGAATTTTTCTGAATTCACCTTGAATTCTTCTGAATTCTTTGAATTCTTAAATCCAGGTAAACATAAAAATTGCTAGTGGTTAACCTGAATTCTTCGGAATTCACTTCTGAATCCCCTACTGACCTCAGGTGGACACTTATTCCTGATTTTTTTAAAATTCACCTTGAATTCTCCTTGAATTCTTTTGAATTCACCTTGAATTTTTTTGAATTCACCTTGAATTCTTTTGAATTCACCTTAAATTCATTGAATTCTGTGGAATTCATTTTTTACTCTTTGAATAATTCTTTTGAGTTTGTTTAATATTCTTTTCAATTATTTTTTTGAATTCACCTTGTATCATTATTTTGAATTCTTCCAATTCAACCTGAAATTTTCTGAATTCACATTTAATTCTTCTGAATTCTTTGAATTCTTAAATCCAGGTGAACATAAAAATTGCTAGTGGTTAACCCCTCGTTATACCTCAATAGATATAATTATAATTGAACAATTATAATTATATCTGGAGGGGTTAACCGCTACTGAATTCAGGTGTACACTTTTTCCTGAATTCTTTTGAATTTATTTTGTATTCTTTGAATAATTCTTTTGAATTTATTTTGTATTTTTTTCATTTATTTTTAACCTTGTATTCTATTTTGAATTCTTCTGAATTCACTACTGAATTCACTTCGGAATCTCCTACTGACCTCAGGTGTACACTTATTCCTGATTTTTTAAAAATTCACCTTGAATTCTTTTGAATTCTCCTTGAATTCTTTTGAATTCTCCTTGAATTCTTTTGAATTCACCTTGAATTATTTTGAATTCACCTTGAATTCTTTTGAATTAATATTGGATTCTTTTGAATTCGCATTGATTTTTTTTTCATTCACCTTCGATTCTTTGAACTCACCTTGAATTTTTTGAATTCTTTTGAATTCATTTTGTATTCTTTAAATAAGTCTTTTGAATTTATTTTATATTTTTTTCAATTATTTTTTCTGAATTCACCTTGTATTCTTATTTTGAATTCTTCGAATTCACCCTGAATTTTTCTGAGTTCACATTTAATTCTTCTGAATTTTTTGAATTCTTGAATCCAGGTGAACATAAAAATTGCTAGTGGTTAACCCCTCATTATACCTCAATAGATATAATTATAATTGAACAATGATAATTATATAAGGAGGGGTTAACCACTACTGTTGAGGATTGTTTTATATTAGATTCTAGATAAAAATCTAAGATTTTGGATTTTTTAAGATTCTGGAAAATTGCAGCTTCCTTTGTATTTTTAGAAGAAAAAAACTTCCCCTTTTTTTTAAAATCCTCTTTTTCGAAAAAGAAATTCCTTATTTTCCCTGAAATTGAACTATTGAACTACTGTGATCCCTGCATTATATAATTTTAATTATAACGGCAGATAATGGTCAGAGAAAATTATTTTAGTCAGGGAATTTTGAAATTGGATTTGTGTAGCAATCCTGATAATTTATTTTTAGAGGAAGGATTCTAGACAAGATTTTAGGATGTTCAGAATCCTTGGACCTGGTGCTAATTCTAATAATTATCCTTATCCTATTCCTGCTCCTAATTATTATCCTACTTCTAAAGTTACTCGTCCAAATCCTCGAAGATTAAATATAATAATTTTTATACAATATTTTATATTTTTGATAATTTAATATTATAAAAATCCTCTTTAGAACCAAGAGGAGAACAAAACTTCCAAACTGATAGAAGAAGTGGACTTTGAAGATGTTAAAAATGATGATAATCAAAGTTCTGATTCTTTGGCTATGTCGAATTTTCAAAATGAGAAGCCCCATTTTAGAAACATTGAAATTGAAGCTGATGAAAGTCAAGACCTTTTTCCAAAGCAGGGGTACAAGTTTCCAGAAGAAGATTCATTGAAAAATCAACTGAGCAGCATTCGTCAGGATATGAAGGATTATTGTTTAGAAATGGACAAGTTTATTAAGGATAACAGGATTATTTACAAAAATGGGGAAGTGGAAGGTTTTTGGGGGCAAGAAGTCGAGAAGGAGAAAGTAAAAGAAGAAATAACGGAAGAAACAAGCGTTAACATTCAAATTGAAGAAATTGATGCAAAAATTGAAGGAATTGATGCAAAAATTGAAGAAATTGATACAAAAATTGAAGAAGAGGTAGATACGGAAATTCAAAAAGAAAATATAGAAAAAAAGACAGAAGAAATTTTGGTTGAGGAAGAAAATTCTTCAAAGGAGGAAAATATGGAAGATGATAAATTAGAGATTGAATTAAATCTAGGAAAGGAAGAGAATATATTAGAGGAAAATGAATTTAGTGAAGAAAAAATAAAACAAGAGTTGCAGAAGGATGAAAACTTGGAGAAAAAAAAGGGAAATGAAACCGAAGAAAACTTAGGACAATCAAAAGAAAATGAATGTACAATCGAAACTTTGATAAAAACAATGGATGCTCTGACTCTTCAAAAATCAGAAAATTGTCCAAGAAAGCAAACTGAGAAAAGAGCCTGCGAATTCGAAAGTCAGGAAATTTGCAGAAAAAGATCTTTTCTTACTCAGGAAGGGAATTTTGAGACTTTGAGAAAAATTCGACCTGACAAAAATCGAATGAGACGTGCTCAAAATTTGTCCAGAGGGTCCAAGAGATTTTTGAAAAGGGATTTAATGTTCAAAAATTGCAAGGAAAATATCGGAAAGGAATGGGAAGTGGAAAATTTAGAGAAAGAGGAATATAATTTTTCAACTACTACAGAATCAGGTATCAACTATTTTTATTTAAAATAAATTAAATTTATTTCTACCTCAAAAATAATAACTATCTGAAATAAAGTAACAAAATTGCACAAAATTTTTTGTTTTTAAATTTAAAAACAAAAATTCCAAAAAATTGAAGATCTGGTTGTTAGATAAGCTCAATAAAATTTCAGATGGAAATGACACTTTTTCATCGAAGGAAGTTGTTTGCGGAAATGAAAGCTCGGAGGAATTTAATTTTGAAGAAATGGATTTTAATTTAAAAGAGAGGATTTTGAAGAATATTGCTTCCTCAAAAACGGATGAGCAAATTGAAAAAGGACGAAAAGCTGCTGAAGAATTAATGAAAATTTCTCGACAAGCGATGGTAGAAGGAAAATTGCTTTCTCAACATAAAACTGTCACCTACGAAAATTATAAGGGTTTTCAGGTGATACATTTTATTATTAGACAACAGAAAATTTATTATACAATAATTTATTATATTAAAATTTATATTCATATTTTTATTATAATATAATATATTATAATATAGTATAATATAATATTATAATATAGTATAATATAATATTATAATATAGTATAATATAATATTAATATATTAATAATTTTAATATTATTTAAAACATTAAAATATATTATTGTAATATTAACTTAAATATTAAATAATATAAATTCTAATATTGTAAAAAATAAATGATTTAAAACATGATATATTGAAAACATTTTAAATAAGTTTCTACAAAAATTTTTTTCATCAGCCTACAAAAAAATCAGATCCGATGCAATCGAGAATGTTTCTTGGAACTGAGGACGAAAATTCAGAAATAAAAAATGCTTCTGGTGACCAAACTAAATTAATTATTGATGAATTAGATGACGATGAAATCGACATTATTTCTGTAGACACTGAAGATGAGCCAGAAAATGAAAAAATTATTAAAAGGTTTTTCAATTTTTAATTTTTATCTTAAAATTAAAAAAAAAGAATATAAAAGTTGGAAAGTTAATTTATATTTAAATTAATATTAAAGTTAATGAATTTTTGAATGAATAACTTTAATAAATATTATAAATAATAAATAAATAACAAATAAATAATAAATAAATAATAAAAAATTAATCAATATTAACATTAATAAAAAATCGTGCATTCTAGGTCCAAATCCTTAGAAATGAAAAGTGAAATCAAAGAAAGGGAAACTGGAAAAGTTGAAATTGTTTCAAGAAAAGTTTCCAAATCCTTGGAAATGCAGGTGATCCAGGAAAAATAAAATTCCGAAAACAGGGCAACATTGAGGAAATTTGAATTTTTAAATTCCAATCTCTCTGGGATTGTCAAGTAAAAAAGTTAAGCTTTGTTAAAATGAATTAACAGAGTTTCTGGTCCAGATATTTCTTTTGTAGAGTTTCCTTGAGTTGTTCTTTAAATAGAACAACTTTGAGTTCTGATAATAAAAGTTCGTTCTTGTAATAACTAAAAAGTTTGTTCTAGAATCCAGATCGATTTTCCAAATTTATTTTCATAAATAGATATTTTACATTATTTTTATCTAATTATATTTTGAGAAACAAATTTTTTAATCAAATTGTTTCCTATAACAAAATGAAAGTTTTTTTTTTGCAGTAATTTCTGCGTTCTCAGAAAAAATTTCATTGATGACTTTACGCCAAAAAAACTACTGAAAATAAGGTAAAGAATATATTACGTGACTGCCTTTCAGTTAAAAATCGAGATTTATTTTGAATATTCAGTAAAACAAAAAAATCTGATTATTTTAGTAGGATGATTTATTCTTATTTATTATTATATTTTTTATAATTTATTTATTATTTCAGCAATAATTTTTGCATTCTCAGAAAAAAATTTCATTGATGACTTTAATCAAAAAAAGCTACTGAAAATAAGGTAAAGAATATATCATGTGGCTGACTTTCAGTTAAAAATCGAGAGTCATTTTGAATATTCAGTAAAACAAAAAAAGCTGATTTTTTAGTAGGATGATTTTCATGTTGGGGTTAAGTCAGCCTTGCTAACTTTAAGTCAAAAAGGTTACTGAAAATGAAGAGAGGAATCCAAGTAGATTTATTCTTAATTTTTGTATTTGTTTTAGACCTCAATTTGAGATGAATCAGTAAGAACTGACTTTCAATAAAAACTGACTTTCAGTAAAAACTGTTTTCCAGTGAAGATTGATTTTCAGTAAAAAACAGACTTTCAGTAAGAAATGATATTCAGTAAAAACTGTCTTTCAGCAAGAAATGACTTTTAGTAAAAACTGTCTTTCAATAAAAACTGACGTTGAATAAACCCTTTCAGTAAAAACTGTCTTCCAGTAAAAATTGACTTTCAGTAAAAACTGACTTTCAATAAAAAACTGAATTTCAATCAGAACTTTCAGTAAAAACTGTCTTTCAGTAAGAACTGACTTACAATAAAAACTGACTTTCAGTAAAAACTAAATTTCAGTAAGATCTTTCAGTAAAAATTGACTTTCAGTAAAACCTGAATTTTAGTAAGAACTGACTTTCAGTAAAAACTGTCTTTCAGTAAGAACGGACTTTCAGTAAGAATTGATTTTCAGTAAAAACTGACTTTCAGCAAAAACTGTCTTTCAGTAAAAATTGGTTTTCAGTAAGAAACTAACTTTCAGTAAAAACTGTCTTTCAGTAAGAACTGACTTTCAGTAAAAACTGTCTTTCAGTAAGAACCGACTTTCAGTAAAAACTGTCTGTCAGTAAAAAACTGAATTTCAATCAGAACTTTCAATAAAAACTGTCTTTCAGTAAAAATTGACTTTCAGTAAGACCTGAATTTTCGTAAGAACTTACTTTCAGTAAAAAGTGACTTTCAGTAAGAACTGACTTTCAGTAAAAACTTGTCTTTTAGTAAAAGCTGTCTTTCAGTAAAAATTGATTTTC
>JBAGKK010505155.1:0-14451 GCA_037177015.1 Euceroptres primus | reverse complement strand
GAATTGATTGATACCAAAATTCAAACAGACATTCCTTAGATCAGTTGTGCGATATATATGTATGTGTATATATATATATATATATATATATATATATATATATATATATTTCAGGAAATATCGATTTATGAATTATTTGACGAAAATTTTAACTTAAAAAAAGTGAAACCTTACTAAAAACGTCTAAGATGCAAAAAACTCGGCCAAGTAAAAAGTTATCAGTACCAGTTAATATTAAAGAATATAACCTTATTAAAATAGGTTATAACCAATTTAAATAAGATTATTTTTTTACAGTATTATCGAAGAAAATGAAAAATTAATAAACTAATGAAAAGAAAAAAATTATTAAAACCTGGCGAGAGATTATCCTAAAAACGGAAAACATCTCGCCAAGTTTGAATAATTTTTTTTTCTGTTCTTTAGTTTATTAATTTTTCATTTACTTAGATAATAATAACCAATTTTAATAAGATTATATTCTTTAATATTACTTGGTACTGATAACTTTTTACTTGGCGGAGTTTTATGCATCTTAGATGTTTTTATTGAGATTAGTAAGATAGTTTTAAAAATATTAATAATTAATTCTCTTTCAAAACGAAAAGACATATTAAAACTAAGATAAAAAATTTAAATATTTCCGTAAAATGTAATTTACTTATATTGTGATTATTGTAGTATACACATAAGTGGCTCAAGGCTCTTGCGTCTTTACTTTATTGCATAATCAAGTTAAATGGGGAGTAAAATTTACTTCACATTATTTACAGAATAATTATAATTGGACGTCATCTGGTCACACGAGTTTATGATTAAATGAAGCACATTTTGGAGATGATATTCTATGAAAGAAATATTAATGAAAACATGTACTTCAAAACACTTTTAAATTTTAAGTTTAAGTTTGAAGTCCTTTAAAACACTCGATTATTAGGTGATTCCAGAGTAAAGTTATCCTTTGGGATTATAAAATTTTCCATGTTTAACTTTGTCATCCGGTCACACAACTGGTATTTACAATCAGTGAAGTTAGTTGCAAAAAGAAAGATTATCGATATTTGGACTATCTTTAAATTTAAAAATAGTTTTTAATAATCTGAAAGCAATATTTTATTTTGATTACAATGATTTTATGACAGAAGAATATTATGTAAGCCTCTAGAGGAAATCTAATTGTTATTTAAACTTGAAAAATATTGTACATCGTTGAAATCAAAAGTTTGTCATTAAATTTAAAAATATTCTAAATATAAAATAAGAGCCCACTTCTTCACCTCGCTTATCATTATTTTTACACTTAATATGATTAATATTAATAGAAAAAAAAGGTTTTGTATAGATTGAAAATACTTTTCTTCTTTTAAGTATAAAATCAAAAAATGCCAACTTTTTTATTTTCACCCGCATATTTTATATAAATTATGCCTATATTCTCTAATTTCTTCTCTAGGTTTTTTTCCAAAAACATTTTTTCAAAAAAGTAGAAAATAGTTCAATATTAATGTATTTATATGATTAAATAATATGTAGGAATGAGGTGCTGCAGTATCCAATCATGAAAATAAAGGATCCAGAATGCAACAAGAAGTCATCAGAGATGACTTGGGGAATAATTAATGCTGACTCTACATCTAAAGTAAACGTTTTCAACACTCCGTTGAAAACAACTTTTGATAAAACAGCAGGTTGGTTCTGACAATGAAATGTCAGAAAATCAAGTTTGAGCAAGGAATATTTCCCCTGTATTTTGAGCAAGGAATATTTCCCCTGTATTTTGAGCAAGGAATATTTCCCCTGCATTGGGAAATATTTCTTGCTCAAAATAACTTGTTTTAAAATCTAGAAAAAGTGTAACAAAAAAATTTTTGTTGAATAAAAGTTGAACTACCATTTGTAAAAATGATGGACATCACGGATCCCAGAGAGCCCATCTTTAATTCTGAAGTGGAACTAGGTCCGCCAACTAATCCTCTGAATGATTATCACAACTTCCACTCGTATGTTAGTACTTTTTTTGTACTATTCCAATTTTTGTACTAATTCCAAATCAGTGAAATAAGAAAACGAAATCAGTAGCTCAGGAAATATGATTCCGTGGAAAAAATTTCTGGGGCAGTCTTCAGTCCAATGGGGCGCAAATTTGTCTTTGTTGAGTCTGCCTAATCTAGACGATGCGATGGTCTAATAGAGTTCCGTGCTGGTGCTATTTAGCCTTCCATAATCCAAAAATTTTCTAAGAGTCGACTAAAAAAATTTTTTTACATACTTTGAAAACTTTTCAGGGCACTTAAATTTAAAATATAATATATAATATATAATACATATTGTATATTATAATTTATATAATATATAATCCCAGTTATTGCTGTCCGAACCGTGGCACTTGGATTTTTGCGGAAAAATCAGTCCACAGGTCACAATTTTTATCCGACTTGGACGTTGTTTTTTCATAATTGAAGCTGAATAAATTCCCCACTGATTCCTTTGGGCCAATTTTTGACTTTTTGCTTTTGAAAAATTCTATGAAAACAACAAAATTAGAAAAAATGTTGTTTTCAAAAAAACCATTCAGTTACATAATTTACATCATTCCTACATTATTCATATTATTCCGACTGAAAGTGGTTCGTACGGCCCTGACTGCTTGTGTTGAGAGACGGTTAAGGACTATCCCGGTTTAGGACAGGCCAAGCCCAAAACCCATCTTAAACCGGGATTCGTGTGTACTCTAATGTCCTATTTAAGCACAGGAAAATTGTTTTCTTCACCAGAATTGCTAAAATTTATTATGAAAGTGTCATCCAGTAACAAAAAATTGACTAAAATTAAGTATTATTATTGTTATAAACATATACTTGAATTTAACACTTCCAAGTGGGCAAAAAGTATTTTCTGGCTTAAAATTACTGATATTTGTTAAGAAAGTGACAGTAACAAAATATAGTGAAAAATTAAGAATTGTCATTGTTATAAACAAATACTCGAAGTTGACATTTTCAAACAGGAAAAGGAATTTTATCGCTTAAAATTACTGAGATTTTTTATGATACAGTAGCAAAGCATTGTTCAAAATTAAGAATTTTTATGGCTATAAACAAATTTATAAATAAACGTTTAATTTACATACTCTTATTTAAGGTCTTCTTTGATCAATCCTGACTGGAATTGTTCTGATTTATTTTAAAAATACAAAAATGAACCGACAGTAAAATATTTTCTTCGCAAATAAAAACTACATTTGTTCATGATATTTTTATAATAATATGTTTTATCATTAAATAAAGTAGATCGTACAAGATATAAAAAACCAAGAATACTTTCATAACGAACTGCAGTAATTAAATCACTTTTTTTACTTGAAAATGTAAAATTTTATTATTTGTTTATAAAGTTTTGATTAAAACAATAACAATTGATAATTTTTGTCAATGCTTTGTTACTGGTTGACACTTTCATTACAAACATCAGTAATTTTAAGCCAGAAAACACTTTTTCTCTGTTTAAAAATGTCAAATTTGAGTATTTGTTCACAACATTAATTTATAAGAATAACAATTCTTAATTTTTGACTGGCTGACACTTTCATAATAAATCTCAGTAATTTTAAGCCAGGAAATACGTTTTCTGCACTTGAAAATGTTAAATTCGAGTAGATTTTTGTAAAATTTTGTTTATAACAACAATAATTCATAATTTTTATATATGTTTTGTTACTAGATTACACTTTCATGATAAATTTTAGCAAATATAGTAAAGAAAAATTTTTTTCTGTGTTAAGGTGGCACATTAGAATAATTGTTCATAAAATTTGTTTATGACAATGAATTTGCTCATCAAATTGATTATTTACATAATTTAATCGCAAATGCATTGATTTTATTCAATATTTAATTTCCACACACCATTTTCTTCGGGTTAAAATATTGATTTTTTTTAAAACAACATTTTTTCTACTTTGTTGTTTATAAAGAATTTTGCAAAAGCAAAAAATCAAATATCGGCCTTGAGGGATCACTAGGGAATTTTTTCAGCTTCAATTTCAAAGCAAGTACGTCTACATGAAATAAAAATTGTGTCCTGTAGACTGATTTGTCCGCAAGAATCCAATTCTGAACCACTGTGCGTGGAGTGAAAAGATCTAGAAGTAGAAGCCGAAAGGAAAATCATGCCACGATTAGTTTAATTATTCAAAATATAATTTTGTCATCACATACATTCTTACTGTAATCTGTATTCTAAAATAAATTTTTTTACTCTGTAGGTTTCACTACAAACGGCGGAACAAACCAATGGAATAACAGTTCCATTCAGTCTAAACAATCCTGCAACATTTCCAGCCCAAACAAGTGTCATTACTCTGAAGTAATATTACACTTTTAACTTCAATTCAATTTTTTTGTACAGTATAAAAATTTTATTTACATTATTAGAAAAACGTATATCTTGCTCTTTTTTTTATAATTCCAGCCCTAGCTTTCAATTAATGCCTGCCATGCCAGTGAATCCGTCAATTTCACCATATTGTTATAACAATCTTGCGACGCTTCAGGATCGAATCTTTCCAATGAGAAATAAAGCTGAAAACAATCAATCACTGCTATCAATTTGCACACAGATGATGCATCAGAGTTTACGCTGTACGTAACATCAGAATTTTATTTATCGCTGATATTATTTGCAGGTAATAGGATGAGACGATCAATTTGTTTTTTTCTTTGACTCTTCCAGTGGAAGCACCACCAAGGATTCATGGTATTCGTGATTTTATATTTTCGGAGCTTGGTAGGGTCCATCTAGAAATCGAATATTATGACAGAGAGCTTTCGAATTACGTTAATTCCATGTCAACGTCTGCTTTTTCAGAGAAGGTACTAAAAACTCCAACAATGATTTTTACATTAATACGTCAATTTGAATTTAGGTAATGCAAAATTATTACATACAATACATTTAATTGAAGTATCTTTCAGTTTTAATAGTTTCGATCGAATTTTTCAAAATCGATAGCGAAACAAATTAACCTTGAGCCTTCATTTTTAAAGCGATTTTAAATATATATTTTTTTAAATACTGCATAAAATTTTGCATTCTTGTATTTTTCAATTTTAATTTTCACTAGTCGCCGTATAATGTTTCGTTAATGAAAAAAAACATACTGTTAGAACTTTTCTAGGTTTAAATGTTTTCCCTTAATTGCAATTAATGTTCGAATTAGAGGTGTACATTTCTCAGACCGAATTTTCAATGCAAATTAGAACCTTTTTAACCACGCTTAAAACATTGAATTTTTCGAAATTTAATTTATAACAAGAAGAAATCTAATCTTCTAAGCTCTCTTCGAATGTAAGATTTCTCGAAACCGAAAAAATTTAATTTGTATTGAAATTATATCCATCTAAAACAACGATCGAATTTTAGAAATTCGATCGTTGTTTCAGATGGATTTCATTTCAAGACTAACTGAATGATTTTGGTTTAAAGAAATCCTACATTCCAAATGATTTAGGTTGCTTAGTTCTTGAATTAAACTTAATTTCGAAAAATTCAATGTTCTAAACTTGGATAAAAAAGTATCAATTTGCATTGAAAATTCGATCTAACAAACTGCACACTTTTGGTTTGAATACTTCAAAATGCTCTTTGACTTGAGAAAGTTGTTGAGCATAATAATTCGTAACTGCTGTTATTAACAAATTATATGAACAGTATTTAAATTTTATCCAGTCCATGTTTTCAGAAAAAACATTCGATATGGAAGAAATATATAAACAATTGTTCAATATATGCATATTTTTATAGAAAAAAAGAACTGTTAGTTATCCATTCAAATTGTTATTAATAAACTATATAAAAAGCTACTTCTCCCTCTAACCTATCTTTATTAATAAATAATCTAGTTAAGTCAATTTTGATGAGATCGAAAGCACAGAAAAAACAAATGATAAAAATTGTTGGAGGTAACTTTTTGAAAGGATAATTTTTTTTCAGATAACTTAAAATTTAGATATTTAATTTTGCTAATAACAATTGAAATGGTTATAACTCACTAGTATTGTTCGTAAACTCATTCGCAGCAAATTTTTATTAAAGAATTTTTTCATTTAAAAATTATGAATAATATGAACTATAGCTAATATAACTTTTTTATAACAATAACATTGATTGAAATTATTGTCATCTCACAGTTTACCTTTATAGCTACTGGATAAAATATATAATGTTATTGGCCGAAAATTTTTCTTATGAATTTTATATGAATAGTCAATTATTTATATAAATTTTTAAAAACAATTGGATTTTTTAACTCCTAATAAACCTTTCTAAGCTAGATAACACTATAAAGTTATTCGCAACAAGTTTTTGTTAAAGAATTTTTTTCTGTAAAAGAATGCTAAAATGAACCTAACGCAATTGTTTACATAATTTGTTAATAACAGTTACGAATTTTTATGCTCAACAACTTTTTAAAACATCTCTAAATTTATAAAAAGATTTTATCGACGCTCATCAATGGAAAAAATACATTTTTTTATTCAAAATATGATTTAGCTTACAAATCTTAACTGATTTGAATATTTATTTTTTTAAACAAAAGGTAATAAGATTCTTGAAAGAATTGCCGAGACCGATTTTGGAAACAGGTCTAAATATTTTTCATAAAAATAGTTTATAAGAATAACAATTCTTAATTTTTGACTGGCTGACACTTTCATAACAAATCTCAGTCATTTAAAGCCAGAAAATAATTTTTGCCACTTGGAAATATTAAGTTCCCGTATATTTTTATAAAATTTGTTTATCACAGCAACAATTCGTAATTTTTTTTTTGTTGCTAGATGACACTTTTTTATAATAAATTTTAGTAATTTTTGTTTTGTTGCTAGATGACACTTTTTTATAATAAATTTTAGTGATCATAGTGAAAAAAAATTTTCTGTACTAAAATGGCACATTAGAATAACTGTTTATAAAATTTGTGTATAACAATTCATTTGCTCATCAAATCGATTATTTACGTACTTTAATTGCAAATGCATTGACTTTACTCAATATTTAATTTAGACAAATCATCTTTTTCGGGTTAAAATAATGATTTTTCTGAAAACAACATTTTTTCTACTTTGTTGCTTACAAAGAATTTTGCAAAAGCAAAAAATAAAATATCGGCCTCGAGGGATCACTGAGGAATTTATTCTAAGAAAAATTTATTTAAAAATAATTAAAATTAATAAAAAAATAAAAAATGTATTTATTTATTCATTTTTATTTATTTTTTTAATTTAAAATATATTCAATTTCAAAGAAAGTACATCTAAAATCAAATAAAAATGGTGACCTGTATAGTGACCTGATTTGTGGGCAAAAGTCAAATTCTAAACCACTGAGCGTAGAGTGAAAAGATCTAGAAGTAGAAATCGAAAGAAAAATTATGTCAGGATAGGTTTAATTATTCAATATTTTATTTTATCATCACATATATTTTTATTATAATCTTTATTCTAAAATAAATTTTTTATTTGTAGATTTCGCAACCAAAGGAAGAACAAGCCGATGGAATAACAGTTCCAATCAGTCTAAGCAATCCTGCAACATTTCCTGCACAAACAAGTGTCATTACTCTGAAGTAATAGTAAACTTTTAAATTCAATTCAATTTTTTTGTACAGTATAAAAAATGTTATGAACATAATTAGAGAAAGGCATATCTTGTTCTATTTTTTATAATTTCAGCCCTGTGGATGCATCAATTTCACCATATTGTTATAACAATCTTGTGACGCCTCAGGATGGAATCCTTCCAATAACCAATCAAGCTGAAAACATTCAATCACTGCCATCAACTTCCACACAGATGATGCATCAGAATTTACACTGTACGTAACAGCAGAATTTAATTTATTGTTGACATTATTTGCAGATAAATAGGACGAGACGATCCATTTGTTTTTTTTTTTTCTTTGACTCTTCCAGTGGAAGAACCATCAAGGCTTCATGATATACATGTGTCTATATATTCGGAGCTTTGTAGGGTCTATGGAGAAATCGTAGATTATGAGAGAAAACTTTCGAATTCCGTTCATTCCATGTCAACTTCTGCCTCTCCAAACAAGGTACTAAAAACTCCAACAATGATTTTTACATTAATACGACATTTTGAATTCAGATAATGCAAAATTATTATATGCGAAACATTTAATTAAAGTATCTTGTATCTTTCAGTTTCGATACTTACGATCGAATTTATCAAAATCGATAGCGGAACAAATTAACCTCGAGCCTTCATTTTTAAAGCGATTTTAAAGTTCTTTTTGAAAAAATGTAGCCTAAAATTTTGCATTCTTGCATTTTTCAATTTTCATTTTCACTAGTCGCCGTATAATGTTTCGTTAATAAAAAAACATATTGTTAGAACTTTTCCAGGTTTAAATATTTTCTCTTATTAATTGATGTTTGAATACTCGAAAATGTTATTTGACTTGAAAAAGTTGTTGAGCATAATAATTCGTAACTGCTGTTATTAACAAATTATATAAACAATATTTCAATTTTATCCAGCTCAAGTTTCCAGAAAAACCATCCGATATGGAAGAAATATATAAACAATTGTTCAATATATGAATATTTTTTATAGAAAAAAGGAACTGTCAGTTATCCATTCAAATTGTTATTAATAAACTACATAAAAAGCTACTTCTATCTTTAACCCATCTTTATTAATAAATAATCTAGTTAAGTCAATTTAGATGAGATCAAAAGCATGGAAAAAACAAAGGATAAAATTTGTTGCAGGTAATTTTTTTAAGGGATAATTTTATTCAGATAACTAAAATTTTAGATATTTAATTTTGCTAATAACAATTGGAACTCGCTAATATTGTACGTGAAGTCATTCGCAGTGAAATCATTCGCAGTGAAATCATTCGCAAAGTTTTATTATTAATTATTAAATTATTTAATTATTAAAGAATTTTTTTTCATTTAAAAATTATGAATATTATGAACAATAAATAGCTAATATAATTTTTTTATAACAATAACATTTATTGAAATTATTGTTAACTCACAGTACCTCTCTAACTCTGTTTAGTAGTTTTCTACTAATGAAATAGTGCCGAACCATTTACCAATTGCTTTAGTAAGCATATATGCTCACAACTATATTTTCTTTAAAATTTATTATATTTTTTTTATTTTCCATTTTCCATAGAAAAAAATAATAATCTCACAACTATATTTTCTTTAAAATTTATTATATTTTTTTTTATTTCCCAGACTTTCTCAAAACCCACGATTGGTGTTCGATTTTGCTTTGGCAACCTAGATACAGGACTTAAGAAAGTATTTTTATTTCAGCAATTGATTATGCAAAAAGTTATTGTTTATAAACAATAATAAATTAAATATTAAATCATTGTTCGAGAGGCACCTTTATAGCTACTGCATAAAATATTATATAAAGTTATTGGCAGAAAATTTTTCTTATGAATTTTATATGAATAGTGGAGGAATATTGAACAATTATTTATATAAATTTTAAAAAACTCCTAATAATTAATTAACTCCTAATAAACATTTCTAAGCTAGATAACATTATAAAGTTATTCGCGACAAGTTTTTGTTAAAAAAGAATTTTTTTGTAAAAGAATACTAAAATGAATCTAATGCAATTGCTTATATAATCTGTTAATAACGTTACGAATTTTTATGCTCAACAACTTTTTAAAATATCTCTAAATTTATAAAAAGATTTCGCCGCCGCTCATCAATGGAAAAAAGTACATTTTTTGGTTCAAAAAAAGATTTAGCTTGCAAATCTTAACCGATTTGAATGTTCCTTTCTTAATCAAAAGATAATAAAATTCCTGAGAGAACTGCCGAAGCCGATTTTGGAAAAAGTTATACAATTTCTTTTTTAAATAAACAAATATATCCAAAAAAATGACCATTTTTTCAATTCGGCCTTCTAGCTTCTGATTAATGGTGCGAAAATTTTTGCAAATGCCTGAATTTGATACTATTGACTGCATTGAATCTCAAATACTAATAATATCGTGAAAAAATTTACAGCAGGAGGTGCAAGAAAATGATCCCGAGCCAGAACCACACATGATGGAAATGGCATATCCACTTATGAATAATGATTAAACTTCATGGAGCTTGCGGAACCTCTACATATCACTCTTTTTTTAAAAAAACGCATATATTTTTTTGTGGATTCGAACAAATTTGGGGGTGAGAGCATGAAAATTCGAAAAATAATTTGGATCACCCTAATTCACATACTCTTCATTGCGCTTTAACAATTAATTAAGTTCATCCTATTGATTGTATACAATATTACAGTCTATTTATGAAAGAAGAGTTTTGTGTTATGAGCAATGTCGTAGAAAATATTCAATTAATTAAATGTTTAATAAGTTTTAAGAATATTTTAGTAATAACTAAAGAAGTAAAATATGTGGCTTGGCCCATAACAGTTATTTTATCAATATTAGTAACTAATCAGTTTTCACGAATAATCACAAAAGCGTGATATATAGCACGATGCAGATTCAAACTATATTTACCTTGTTAATTTGATTTAAAAAACAATGATTAATTTAGAAATACTACAATACTACAATTTGGAAATATGTGTGATAATTGTTATATATAATCTATGTAATAAATTATACGTAATATTGTATGTGATAATATGATTGTATGTGTTTAATATTATACGTGATAGAGTTTACTTTTATGTTATATGTTGCGTAGTCTTTGAAAATTAAGACGATGTATTAATTAGTTTTAAAACTCTGTCACGTTTACACTGAATTAATAAAAAGAAAATCACAAAAAAACTTACAAATTCTTTTCAGAATTTAATTTTTCAGATCATGAAATCATTGCAATCATCTGGCAATCATGTTATGTTTGGATAATCATAAAGTGCGGATCGAAAATCGAATTATATGCTTTTTTACAACAAATTCTTATATGTATATCAATTAATTTGAAATAAAAGTTTTAATTTTAATTATATTTTTATTGGCCTTTTGTGGATGATTTACTCGTCTAATTTAATAATTGTTTGTTCAAGAAAAACTATAAAACATATCTAGAGTCACTTTGCCATTTTAAGAAAAATAAAATAGAAAAATCTAATAAGCTCACAAATTAAACAATATTCTCTTTAAAATTTATTATATTTTTTTTTATTTCCCAGCCTTTCTCAAAAACCACGATTGGTGTTCGATTTTGCTTTGGCACTCTAAATACAGGATTTAAGAAAGTATTTTTATTTCAGCAACTGGTTATGCAAAAAGTTATTGTTTATAAACAATAATCAATTAAATATAAAATCATTGTTCGAGGATGGATTAATTAATTTAATTGATTATGTAAGCTAGCAAAGTAAATAATGCATCTTGAGGATGATCATGATTTAACTAATTATTTTGCGGTAAGAAAAGAAGCCTGTTTTCATTTTTTTTTATAAAAGTCTAAAAATCAAAAATTATCATATCCAGTCGTCTTTTGATTCACTTTTTCAGGGCCAAAAAATGAAAGCTAAGTTCGTTGGCCAGCCATATTCGATTTTTATTTTTATTTTGAATTTTCTATCATTATTTGATACCTACAACTACATATAAAAAATATATTTCCTATCATTTTTGCATACATAGAATAAATTTAAAAATTTGTAATTTGAAATTTTAGTTTTACCTAATAACATCAATTGTAATAAATCTACGTCGTAGGTGAACATTAGTGACATAAAATATCTCGCTGAGCTAACTTGACCATTTTCTATAAATTTTGGAACTGAAAATACATAAACTTCGATAATATTCGAACAATTTATGTATAATTTATTATCTATCAAGAGTGACACTTCTATGTGGAAGCTAAAGTAAAGGTAGGAAAAAATTGCAAGTCAGTAATTCTTTTTTACATATTTTATTTTCAGCTGAAGAAAATGTACATCATATTTGAATAATTGGAGCAAATTGACATTTTTTATCTGCATAGACTATGAATTATGTAATAATAAATATAATAATATAATAATATAATTTATATAATTATATAATAATTATAAATTATTTTCTATCAGCCAAGAATTAAAACTGCTTTTCCAGGTACGAAAAAACAAAATAAGGAAAAACAAATTCATTATTTTGTAACACTATTTCTACTGTAAAATATAGTATAATAACATTCAATAAATATTTCTTTTAAAAAATATTTCTTTTGTTATTGAGAAAAATACATGTTTTTTATTCAAAGAAAACATTTTCTTGAGTTCAAATTGTAATTAAATAAATAAATGCCATAGATTTAAATATAAATAAGAGCGATTATTTAGTTCTAGAAATTGTTTCTTATTTAGTTTCTTTCTTTCTCAGAAATATATGCTTATATTCGAATGAAAATAAAGATCAATATAAAAGAAAAATTTTCTGGAATAAAATAATTTCTGAGTAACAAAATCGACAGTAATTAAATTAAAAGGTATTGTTACAGATTATTTGATTATCATTGTCAAAACTTAACTGCTTGGAAATTTCGTCATGGCTTGTATTTTAAATAAAAATTAGAGTTCGAAAATCATTTACTGTTCACAAATTACACACATTACACTCGGAATATCTTTTTAAAAACAAATTTTTTTTATAAAATTGTTATTGTTATTGTTTGATTATATTTATTTGGTAACATACCATTCATAACTCAGGTGCATTATTAGCACATAAGATACTGCAATAATTGTAGTTCATTTTATTTATTTTTTAATTAAATTAAAGTTATAGTGGAGATTATCAATTGTCAGCCTGTGATACACGCGATATTTTTTGTTCAGCCTACACGGTAAGTGCCGCAATTCATGTCTGTGAAGCGGGCGGAAAGTGGCACTTTTCTGCCCGCTACGTCGCCGGGAAGAAAGTGGCACTTTTCTGCCCGCTACGTCTCCAGGCGGAAAAGTGCAACATTGCGCTCCCTTCACAGGCATGAAATGTGGCGCTTATCATACAGATTGAACAAAAAATTATTTTCAAATTCCAATTTTGGTTGGTGACACAAAATCCGATAAATTGTCGAATGTATCATGATGATTAGAAAATTAATAATAATCAAGGTTGTTAGCACAAAATCCGATAAATTGTCGAATGTATCATGATGATTAGAAAATTAATAATAATCAAGATTAAGTTAGAAGATTTTCAAAATGTGTGAAGAAACTTTTGTTTTTAATTAAATAATTCGTATCTCGTTTCTTAGTATGTAGTACTCAAAAAAACTTTACATATTATCTGAATGACATTTCTCGACTATATCAAAGTTAAGACAAATTATTTTTACACTGAACCGATTTTTATGCTAAAATGTGTAGAATTTTTAATATAAAATATCATCAGGAAATTCATTCATAAATTATATGATTAAAACAGATTTGTGAAATAGGAACAAAACTTTTAAAATAATTCTAAAAATACTCAAACTGACTGAAATATCCATTAAAATTAATGAATGAAATTTTTTTCACATCTATCAAAATCCTATCTTTTCCTGCAATTAAAACTGAAGAAATTTCTTACAAGACGTTTGGAACCTTTTTACAATAACTGTTTAATTGGGTATATTTACAACAACAGCCTGCTTTATCCATTTTCAAAAAATTCTTATACTAGAACAAACATTTTTTATTTTTACTTTGAATTTTATATTGTTATTCACTATATCTACAACTGTATATAAACAATATTCCCCATCATTTTGGCATCCATAGATCGAATTTGAAAAATTTCAAAGAGTCTTCCCGGAATCACTAAAATTCATTTTAAAAATTTGAAAATATTCCAGGGAATTTCATTCACTAAGAGGGCAAAATTTGACTGGAAGTTGGTTTATAATATATATATATATATATAGATAGATATATATATATATATATATATATATATATATATATTTGCATAACATATTTAAAATTTGTCAAACACGTGCAATATGACATTATACATAAAGAGGAAGGCTATTTTAATCACATTGTCTTTAGAATCAGCAAAGTAGGGCACATGTTGAGGATGTTCATTGATTGTGCGAAAAATTTATTCCAATGCTCAGGTCGCGCTAAACCTTTCCCGGGATTGGATTAATTAAGAAGAGTACAAGTAAAGAGAGAGCATAAAGAGAGTACTTGACACACAGATATTTAAAAAAATACTATAAATAAATTTTGAGGGAAAAAATTTTTAGAAGCTGTGAAAAAATGCCGAAATCTGTTATTATGGAAACGTCTACAGAAAATGCAAATATCACGGATTCCGGATATTCCAATTCGAACAGCAATAACAGCCAATATCGACACAGGTGTGCTATATGTAAATTTATAAATATTATAAAGAAATGTAGTATTCATTTACTTTAATTTAATTTGTTTTTTAACTTAATTTTGAATATA
>JBAGKK010505154.1:0-29161 GCA_037177015.1 Euceroptres primus | reverse complement strand
AAAATTTAAAAATTGTTGTCTTTATAAAAGTGTATCTTAGAGTTTGATTTTTTGCTTGCTTATAGAGGAAGCTTTGTGATGTTACATTTTCGAAAATTTTTAAATTCATTTAATTAAATATTCGTCAGTTGATAAATGTCTAATTGAAAATGCCCGATCCAATATGGCGGATCAAAAATTTAAAAATTGTTGTCTTTATAAAAATGTATCTTAGGGTTTGATTTTTTGCTTCCTCATAGAGGAAGCTTTGTAATGTTACATTTTTGAAATTTTTAAATTCATTTAATTAAATGTTCTTCAGTTGATAAATGTTTAATTGAAAATGGCCGATCCAATATGGCGGATCAAAAATTTAAAAATTGTTGTCTTTATAAAAGTGTATCTTAGAGTTTGATTTTTTGCTTGCTTATAGAGGAAGCTTTGTAATGTTACATTTTCGAAAATTTTTAAATTCATTTAATTAAATGTTCGTCAGTTGATAATGTCTAATACAGTGTATGTGTGGATGTCACACTTTTTTGTGAACACGATAACGTGAGAACGGTTGCAGATAAATTGATGAAATTTGGAGGGTTTATTTTCACAACTAATATCTCAAATCAGACACAAGGATTTCGAAAAATATTCATTAGATTTTATTCTAGCACTATTGTAATATTTGAAAACTCGGTTTTTATAATAAAAATTTTCTGATTATAACAATTCAAAGTTGATGCATAAGAAAAAATATTATTTGGCTGGAAAGGAATCGAATAACCTATAATATAAACACATTTTATTGAAGATTAAGAAACTTTTGATCTTTTATAATATTTAAAAAATGAAAATTCACAATTCTATTCCAATAATTTTTACAATTTCAATTTTTCGATGTCCAACTCTAAAAAGAAAAAATGCTTTGACTCGAAACGAATCGATTGACCTATAATACTACTAGATTTTAGTGAAGATAAAGAAAATTTTAATCATTTATAATATTGTCAAAAAATGAAAACTTACAATTTTATTAAAATAATTAATGCCTCCTCTATGAGGAAGCAAATGATCTATTGGCTACTTCATCATAACAAAGAAGCAAAGTGCTCATAATATGAGTACCAAAAAATATAGACTCCGGGAAAACACCCGAAATCGAATTCACAGCTAGTATATAATTGTGTTTATATAATGATATTAAGGGTGTTTGATATATAATGACGTCAGGAATTACCGACTGATTTTTTATTTTTTTTTATTATCGATATTTTATATAATTATATTTATATAATGATATTAAGGGTATTTGATACATAGTGACGTCAAGAATTATCGACCGATTTTTTATTTACATTCGGCGGATTTATTACGAGAGAAATGCAGTTATAATGCTGAAATTTTGGAAAATAATAAGGAATATATTTAGGCATCGACGTCTAGTGCGCTTCAGTTTTTATTTTGAAAAACAAATTCAAAAATAATTTTTTTTCAAAATAAAAACTGAAACGCACCAGACATCGATTCCTTGATATAATCTTTATTATTTCCTCAAATTTCAGCATTATATTTGCAATTTTCTTTTAATAAATTCGCTAAATATAAATACAAAATCGGTCGGTAATTCGTGACATCATTATGTATTACATATCCTTAAGTAATAATTATGTTTGTTGGTCAAATTAAATGGATTTTTTACTTTCAAGTTACTGTTAAATTATTTTATTTTATACGCATTTCATATTTATTTTAGAGCCTACATTTGAGGTTTTTCCGTTTTTAACATTTTCACCTAAAATTTTAACTAAATGACCGCCATTTGGAATCCACCATTTTGAATTTTTTATTTTTGAGATTAAATATGGAATCAAGACTCTCAAAACTTTCCGCATACCAATTTGAATCAAAATCGGTTGAATCGAAAGAAAATTGCACCCAGGGGGGAGGGGAGGCAAAACTACTTCTAAAATGAACCTTAAAAGAAATTTTTTGGCTATCTTTTTGAAATCACTTTTTTGCATCCTAATTAACAATTGTGCAAAACGAATTTGCTTTATTCCAAATTGCCGTATTCTTTACTTCTAGGGATGTACCGTTACTACTAAAAAGGTTGCAAAATCCATATTTTTGAAGAATAATTTTGCGCAACTCACCTTCTCACTCTTTAAGATTGTATAAATTAATTTCACGAAAAGAAAACTTTAAAATCGAAAAATCTTTTTTTTTACAAATGTATAACTGAAAAGAGTCCCTTTCAGGAGAATCATGCTAAGACGAAAAAATTTTAAATAGTTAATTTGAACATCTAATATCTCTATAGCGTCCAAGATGTTACGCGTTAATATCTAATTTCTAAAAACTTAATATGTTGATGACTGTCCCTATTTTTAACATCCTAGATGTTAATTCTGAACACACATTATTCTCCGTGTACAAACTAAGAAGTCTATTTATTACATTTTAAAAGCTACACAAAAAGCAACGTCAGATTTTAGAATTTACAAACAGAGTAATCAAAAATTCTTTTTTCTTTTAGGAAACGTTTGGATCGCTCTTTTACGTCAAAAATACAAAACATAGATTTTCAAAATCAATTTAGTTGAGACAAACTTGAATATCGACACTACAATTAACACAAGAGTGGTCCAAATGATTATCAGTAAAAACCGTTAGTTACTCATTTTTTGCTGATCCAGATTTAGAGAGTGCGTCATTAAACTCTAGATATAAAATTATTGTCTCATTTAAAGATTGATTTGATCGTTACCGCAACTCGACGAAAGTAGGTGAGAAATAGGGCTGGAGGCTAAAGTACTTTAACTCTTTTACTGCTCTTTGGCACCACTGGTACTGATTATTTACTGAAAGTTTTTTTTTTTTGCTTCGGTTGGAATCCATTGCAGCATTCTGCTGCCCGTCACCCGGAAACGGGGGTAAATGAATAGAAGCGGGTGCGACGCCGATCCCCGTCATCAACAGCTACTCGCTATATAAGCAATTAAGTGCGTAATTATATGAAACCACATTTGCGCACATTGCTCGCTATATCCATGCACGTATTCGACGCTAAACCACAGAGCAAATCATTGTCGTTTGTTGTGGAACATGCGTCCACAAGACGTCCTGATGTATACGAGAAACGTTCCGGACAACCAGGTGATTTATACAATTTCCGCGATGAAATTAATGGCGCAGAAACGACGCTAGGTTTTCACGGAAAAGTGCATTTTGCACAACGTCCATAAATTGTCAAGAACGTCAAAACGGAAACTAAAATCACGTTTCAAATGTAGCTCGTTGAACAAAATGACGATGCTGAACATGAGCACTCTTAGCACAAAAAATAATAAATTATTGTGGAAGCATGCAAATTTAGAATAAATTGAGTCAATAGACCATCATATATAGTAAATCGGAAATTATCAAAATGATTTAAAAAATTGAGCAATTTGATCTGCAGTACTTTTATCCATAAAGAAATGAATTTTTTCCATGTTCAATTATTTTTAATTGTTAAAACAAATTGATCTGCAACGCTTTAATATTTTAAATTTGCGTATCTAAGTTTTTTCTCAATAATTTATATATGTCAAAAATTTATTCGAGAATAACCATGTGCAGAAAATTATACTAAAATTAGTGATTACAGTGTCGAGAATCAGAAATAATAACATTTCTTTCATACGTAGTGGGTCATAAGTAGAGCACATTTAAAATTAAAATAAGTTTTTAAATTATCTTTTCTCTGATTTGTAATGCACCTTACTAAAGTTAGCTGTAAAATTTTGGTCTATTCTGAGTACATATATTCTGTTCACGTGCAGATTACAGACTTACAGGAAGAATACCACCGAAGTATGGAGAGAGTATGAATATTTGATTTAACGACATATATGGCCGCAGAAATCTCAATATGAGAAAATGTAAAGCAGCAACACTATACTTTGTTCATAAAGTTGCAGTATTGCGACGTTTAAATCATAAACTTTCAGATCAAAGTAGAATTGATATATTGAATTTCTTATCTAATTTCAAAACTCTATCAAAATAATATGTGAGTAAATTGCTAGAAAGTTCAGAATCTTAGACTTTGAGATTTTCTAAAAAAAATTTCCATACTCCATTTTTTAAATTCATTTTAAATCAAAAGGGTAAAAAAATTCAAAATTAGGAGATCATAGCGTATGTTTGCAATATCTATTTTTGTAGAGAAACATTACGAATTTACATCTTTAGCAATGTAGATTTTAATATAAAAATCAATAAAGCTGAAATTACTTTACGCACGATTTGCTTCATTTTAAATTCACAGTTTTAACCGAGGGGTTGACCACTCGATTTCTGAAATCTTAAGATTTTAAAGATTTCAAAGATCTAAAGGATTTACAAGATTTCGAAAGATTTGAAGAGATTTCAGAAGAGTTTAAGGGATTTCAAAATATTTTCAAAGATTTTAATGCCTTCAAAAGATTTCAAGAGATTTCATGAGATTTCAAGAGATTTAAAAAAATTTCAAAGATTTCATGAATTTCATGAACTTCATGAAATCAAAGATTTCATGAACACCAGATTACAATTTAAATAGTTAAGATGCACTCTGAACGAATTTTTCCTGGAATTTAGTAATATATTACCATTTCAAATTTTAACTTGTTAAACGAAAATTGCCGCGTTCACGATTTTCTTCGTACAGGTTACAATCTGAAATTGTAAAATTGACTAAATTCCAGGAAAAATGCGTTCGGAGTGCATCTTAACTATATTTAAATAGTAATTCTAGTTATTTCTTCTCTCCATGTAGTTAGCCCCTCTGTTTTAACCTTTTAATTTTAAAGAATTAAAATACTTTTAATTCCTTAAAAGTAATTTTTTTTCGACTAAGTGATTTCTAAAAACCTCAATTAGAACAGTTTAAAAAAAATCTATTTAGTATATCTAATAATATATTACTTATTATTAATCAATGAAATGACTTAAAATTGTTAACTTTTTGACAAAGATCATTATTATTCAACTCGGCTTATAAATTAAAAAATATCGTGACCGAATCCATTTCAAATCAGGCAGGCAGTGCAACTACAAGTCTTAGAATCGGTCGTCTATGAAATATGTTGATTTTCAAAGGAAATAAGGAGACACGTATTTTACCGTTTTGAGAAAAAATACTTTTTCGCGAAGTTATAAGTATCTGAAATTAAAGCTTCTTTTTTAAAAAAAACAACATTTTTCTTTAAAATTTTATGACTTTGGACTCAATAAAGATATTTGAGTTTTCTACTTTTACGAGCAGAAGAAAATTTAAAAATTTAAAAATGAAATCGAATTTTTGAATTTTTCTCTCAACTGACGAAACATACGAAAAAATATCAACAAAAAAATTTGATGCTTTAAAAAAGTTTTACGCAAAAGACTTCTTACTCTTTTATGATAACTTGCATCGTTTGTGAGAAAAATTCGAAAATGTGATTTTGTAGAAACAGAAATTATCCTGGACTCAAAAATGGTTTGGCCAACTTAAAACTCGCTGGATGGTTTCTTATGTAGACATAAATTTTTAAAAAATATTTGAAAAAATTAAGAAGATGGGTATAATCGATCTCATTTTTTGAATTGAATTCTGCAAACATAAAATGTCGATTTCATAGAAAAACCCATCTTTTTAATTTTATCAAATATTTTTTAAAAATTTATGTTTACATAAGAAAACTATCTAGCAAGTTTTATGTGGGCCGAACTATTTTTGAGTCTAAGATAATTTCTGTTTTTACAAAATCACATTTTCGAATTTTTCTCGTATCATAAAAGAGTAAGAGGTCGCTTGCGTAGAACTTTTTTAAAGCATCAAACTTTTTTCTTGATATTTTTTCGTATGTGCCGTCAGTTTCGAGAAAGATTCGAAAATTCGATTTCATTAAAAAAAATTCTCCTGTTTACAAAAGTAGTTCAGCCCGCATGAAGTTTACCTAATTTCTTCTTCATATAAGTATCAATTTAGCAAAAAAATTTTAGCAAAAAAAGGTGGCGTTTTTGAGAAAATCATCTTTTAATTTCTTCAGAAAAACCGTCGTCATTTTGCGAATTCCCAATATTTTTGTTAATTTTCCGTCAAATTTCAAAAGAGGTAAATAAACCCCACACTGTAAATAATTTCGAAAATTTTTCCGAAAAAAGTTATCCAGTTTATAACTCAAACATTTTGAAAATTTTCCTAATACATTCGGAAGTAATTCCGAATTGCAGTTCGAGATTTATTTATACAATCTCCTTAGCTTTACGAAATATTTAACGTATATCCGACCTTTTTCGGAAAAATTTCATACTATTCAGTCTTAAAAATTTCCAAAATTTTTTATAGTGCACCATAATCAAGAAATGAAATTCAGATATCTTCATTGGGTCCAAAGTTATAAAAGTTCAAAGAAAAATGTTGTGTTTTTTAAAAAAAAGAAGTTTAAAATTCAAATACTCATAACTTGTTAAGTTTTTTTTTAAAAAAAGAAGTTTAAAATTCATAACTTCGCGAAAATGTATTTTTTTTAAAAACGGTAAAATATGTGTCGTCTTATTTCCTTTGAAAAACAACATATTTCATAGTCGACCGATTCTGGGACTTGAAGTTGCATTGTCTGCCTGATTTGAACCGGATTCGGTCTCGAGATTAAACAATTGACGTTTAAAAGTATTTGAAACTCAAAATTTAAGTAATAACAGAGGTTAAGGGTGAATATAAACCATTATGCGCATTTTCTTATCAAAGGAATCATAATTTTAAAAAAATATTGTACGTAGAAAATTTAAAAACCACTGTAACATTCATGATACTTCTTGAAATATAATCAAAAGTTTTGGAAAAGTTTATAAATACCTTCTCATGGTTGTTCTTCAGGTTTCCGTGGTTGTGCTCAACGAATAAATATTTAATTGTTAACTTGCAGCAGAAAATTATAAATCGTTACGGTCGAGCGTAACTGTTAAATTAAGAAATTAAAATTTGTTCAAAGTGAAATCGCTGATTTACATGTCTCGAGTGACGTTACATAAGGAAACTGCCATATTTATGGTTACTTCAAAAAAATTTTTAGCATCTTTTATTATATTTTTAACTAATTTTTAACAGTAAATATTCACACTAATTAAATGTTTGTAATTAATTACCTAATTAAGTAATTTTCTTTCATAACTTTATTTTCATTTTCTAATTTTAAAATTTTCGTGAACCAACCTTCAAATGTTTTCATATACGAATGAAATACAGACAGATCCGTTTATTTCTTAAAATCAATTTTTTTATTCTTTAATAACGATTTCAGATAATAGTTTTTGTTTGTTCAACTGCAGAATATGAATTTCTAGAACTTATAGATAATATAGAGAAATTCTCAGTGCTGTGCTTATAGAAATTTTATCGTTTACTTTTTCAATGAAAAGTAGGAGGTTTCTGTGATGTGCTCAGATGGTAAGGCAAAAAATTTTAAAATCTTAAATTTGACCATCTAATATCTCTATATTATTCAAGATGTTACGCGTTAATATCTAAATGTTATAAACTTAACATCTAGATGCACAGAAAATCGTAGAGGTTAATTTTGTTGCAGCTCATTTGTCAAGATTCTCAAAATTAGAATTCGACTTTCAACTTCCCAGCTAAAACATGAATGCAGTTGCGTTTCATACAACTCCCTGGGAATAAATAAATGAACTTCATGCATAGCCTTCCACAGAATAAAGTTACTTTTTTGAATTTTGCGACTTCGGCAGCACTGAATGTGCAATAGGCTGGTACAAATTTTTTTCTTCGAATTTTCATGCCTTTACCCCCAAAATTTGTTTGAATCCACAAAAAAATGCCTTTTTTTGAAAAAGAAATTATATTTCGAGGTTCCGCAAGCCCCATGAACTTTAATACGTATTTTCCGTAATAAAAAAAGACGTTTTTGTAAATTTTATTCAGAATCGTCAATATTAGGTGAATAGAGTTAAAACTGAACATTTCTCTTCACAATTAGCCATAGAATACGAATCATCAATCAATCACCAATCAACAATATCAATCATCAATCAATCATCAATCATCATCATCATCAATCAATCAACATTTAAATTTCACCCCCATAAGTCTGGTTTATAGGGTCCCAAAAAAACCCCATAAGTGAAAAATTGGGTTTTGCGAGTTTTTAGCGGTAATTATGATTTTTTTTGCCGTTTTTTTGAGTAAAAATTGTTTCTAATACATAAAATATTACTTTTTTTCTGAGAATTAGATGTTTTAATAAATAGTTTAAACCATTTATTATTGTTTATAGCAATATTTTCTTAGAATAGTGTTAGAAGGTCGCAGTTTTTTCCGAATTTTTCAATTTGTTTTCAACTTTTCAGTTAGAGTGAGGCAATAATCAATTAAAGTTAACAAATAATTTTTTAAACAATTTATTATTATTACAAACAATTATTCATAACAATATTCTCTTAGAATAATGCTAGAAAGTTTCGATTTTTTCTAAAATTTTCTACCTTTTGTCCATTTTTCAATTAGCGTGAGGTAATAATTATTTCAAGTTAACAAAAATAATTGTTTAAACAATTTATTATTATTTTTAATAATATTTTCTTTGAATAATGCTAGAAAGTTGCGGTTTTTCTGAAATATTTTCAATTTTTTGGCCACTTTTCGTTTAGAGTGAGTTATTAGTTAATGCAATTCAACAAACTTAATTGTTTAAACAAATGATTATTATTTATAACTGTCTTCTCCTACAGTGATGCTAGAAAGTTGCGATTTTTTCTGAAATATTCAACTTTTTGTTCACTTTTCACTTAGTGAGGTAATAATTAATGCAAGGTAATTATTACAATCAGATAATTAATTGATTATAACAATATTATAATAAAAATAATTATTTGATTCAGGCCTTTTTAATCTCATGTTTTCTTCAGGGAAGGAGAGGGGAACTGATAGTAAAATGTGTGCAATTCCAAATTTTTCTTTTACGCTTTGCAATAAACTTCGTGTTGTAATACAAAAAAAAAATTTTTACAAGTAATTTATAGACCCACTCCTCCCACCTATTCCTGATTATTCCATCCTTTGTTTTTATCTCTACTGTAAGATAGCCTTTTTGTTTAAATAATTATTTGTAAAACACTAGCAAAACAGTGAAAATACTTCACTTAAAAAAAAGTACTATAAAGAAAATGATTCTTGTTGATGTTCATTTATTATTTGTTCATCACTAAAAAGTCAAAGCAAAACTAAAGATTTCAGAAAAAGCGAAACTTTCTAGCATTACTCTAAGAGAAGATGGTTATAAGCAATAATCAGTTGTTTAAATAATTAGGTTTGATAAATTGCATTAACTATTAGTTCACTCTAAGCGAAAAGAGGACGAAAAGTTGAATATTTCAGAAAAAACCGCAACTTTCTAACATTATTCAAAGAGCATTATTACAAATATTATTAAAAATTTATTATTGCAAATAATAATAAACTGTTTAAACAATTATGCTGTTAACTTGAAATAATTATTACATCATTCTATAAAGTGGCCAAAAGGTGGAAAGTTTTAGAAAAAGACCGCAACTTTTTAGCATTATTCTGAGAGAACATTGTTATAATTAATAATAAATTTTTAAAACAATTTTGATTGTTTACTTACATTAATTATTACCTCAGTAAGTGAAAAGTGGACAAAAAGTTAAAAATTTCAGAAAATTGCCTCACTTTCAGAAAATTATTGCCTCACTCTAACTGAAAAGTTGAAAACAAGTTAAAAAATTCGGAAAAAACCGCGACTTTCTAACTCTATTCTAAGAGAAAATTGGTATAAACAATAATAAATTGTTTGAAAAATTTATGTAAACACTTAATTGTCAGAAGAAAGCAATATTTTATGTATTAGAAACAATTTATATTTAAAAATCTGCAAAAAAATCATAATTAGCGCCAAAAACTCGCAAAACCCAATTTTTCACTTATGGGGTTTCTTTGAGACCCGATAAAACAGACTTACGGGGGTGATATTTAAAAAGTAATTGTTGATTTGTATTCTATGGCTAACTGTGAAGAGAAATGTTGAGGCTCAACTCGATTCACCTAATATTGACGATTCTGAATAAAATTTATAAAAACGTCTTTTTTATGGCAAATACGTGTTAAACTTCATGGGGCTTGCGGGATTTCTAAATATAATTTTTTTAAACAAAAAGCACTTATTTTTTTGTCGATTCGAACAAATTTGAGGGGTGAGAGCATGAAAATTCGAAGAAAAAAAAAATTTGGACCACCCTTATATTATATCATGCCGCTAGGGAATTTTATCTGCATCTGCTTTAAAGCTTAGAATGGCAGATGGCAAAATAGTGTCATCTTAACCTACATATCTAAACACTGAAAATTTATTTGAAATCACAAGAACACGCTGTTGAGCAAAAGGAGATTAAAAATTATATAATTTTTATTATATCTAACTTGACAATATTGTCATCCATTTGGTGGAAATAGCTGGGAATAAAATTATTTTGACGGCTGGTTGACAGTTCGATTCGAGATTCTACGATTTTCAAAATGAGAAAAACAGTCTCGATTCAACCCTTTATCACTAGATTCTTAAAATGAGAACGATGTTCTCAAATTTGTTTCACCTAGAACACCAAAAGTGGTGTAGATTTGAGGATCGTCGTTTTACTGTGTGGTTGTCCCTATGTTTAACATCCTTGATGCTAATTCTGAACATCCATTTTTCTCCGTGTACTAATAAAAATGTTAAAATGTCAGACTTAGCAAATTCGGAAGGAAATCTAGACTCTCGGTGCATTAAAGACAAAAGAGTCTCTCTATTTGGCATATTTGCATATCATCAAAGCATCTGCATGTATAAAACCTATGTTGGAATGAGAAAGAAAGAAAAATGGTCTGAAACAAGTCCAGTTGGTACTTGAACAAGCCCGTTGACGTTCAATTACGCTTTAAAGTTTTATAAAGTGAGAGGATACGAGAGGGTCTGAAAAAAAGCCAAGAGGAGGGGGAAGGGGGTCATGTTGAGGAATGCACGCTTATACATGTGCATCCACCGCGCGTCTTTTGTAAGCTCATATCTCGTTTACGCATCTGCTGCAGCGACGGTACTAGTAGCTGACTGTACACTTAAGCACCTTTATAAAACGTGGGTATATACATATATTCTTGTATATCAAAAGCAACCGCACTCAGCCGCAGACAAGGGGAATCCCCGTCCATTTACCGTGAAACAACCCGTTGTTACCTTGCAGAGTCTTTTCCACGTGGGAACGCGAGAGTTAATTACAACCAATCCGGAGAAGTAATCTATCGGATGGCTTTAGCTACCGGGTACAAATATATATATGTTGCTTCATTTACTTTTGCGGGCTATGTTGAAATTCCAAATTCCCGCCGGACCACGATAAACAAATAAAAGAAGGTAGATCAAAGATCCTAACGCGCTCGACGTTTTGAGAGTAGTTTTAAAATGAAAGAGAAAGGCATGCAGAGGAAAAGTGGCAATTATTTAATTTATGCACGATTTTATTTTTTTTTATAAATTTTTTTCTGTCAAGATCAAAACTTAATGATGTTGGTTGCCTTCTATTTTCTTTCCTCTTTTTTTATGTTCCCTTTTTTGAATTTATACAGACTTCACTGTCAAAAGTTGGATTTATTTTATAGGTCGTTACCAAAAAGTTCTGAAATTCAAATCCCGACAGTTTTACACATTTTCATTATTTAATATATATTTTTGAATTCCACTGGGATAAAGTGCTGACATCGAAGTAGTTTTGGGTAAAGTTTCAAAATTTTAGGTGCCTTTGTTTAGAAATGGGAAATTAAAATATACCCAAGATGTCCACTCGGTAACCTGTCCCCAAATACAGATTTCACAAACTAAAATTGACAAATAATTACAACAAAATTTTATGAATGATTGATAATCATACGAGTCATTTTTATTGAATTACAGAATCTAAAAATTATGAATAGAGATAAAAATTTTAGATTGGAAGGTGCTTATAACTGTTTAGAAGCATGTCCCTAAAGTTTTATGTCCACTCGGTAACCCTTATATTTTAGATTAGATCTTGAAAAAAATTACTTAAAATAATAATCTAAAAAAATCAGAAACTTATTACTTATAATCTAACACAAGTTCTCATGTAATCATAAGCATGTTTATTGTTCGCAACTTAACAAAATGTCAACAAATTGTGCACCGTGCGATTTATAATAATATCCACGCGGTAATCCATTTTTAAATAAGGTTAATAAAATAAAAATGTAATCGAAAATCCGCAGACACAGACAAATATAGCGTGAAAAAAGAAATGTTTACAGTATTTAAAAAAAGTTTTACCTCTACTTTACATATTTTAAAAATAATTTTGAAATTTATTTTTCTGCGTTTATTGACTGTTCACTCGATAACCTTCCAATGTGTAAATTATTTATCCTCTCTACAAAAATGATTCTTGATGTCTTAAATTACTATTTGCTCCCTACTCTGGATTAGAAATAATGAAAAAAAATTCTATAGGTAGTTCTGAGAAGTTTGTTTTTTCAAACAATAGATAGTCAAAATTTCAAAACTTTTTGGCAACGATCCCTATATAGTAGGGTGGGCAGAAAATTTTTCTTTTTTAATTTTGATTATGGCTAGCAAAAATCTTTTTCTACATATCAAAATGAGTTTTCATGATTTTTTTTAGATTTTTAAAACGATATCTTCAGTTAGCAGAAACTTTTTGAAGTTTGAAACTTTGAAAACAGTTATTTTTTTTATATATTTCAATGTCGGGTCACCATCGAATCAGTTTTTACTTCACGAATTTATTTACTTTGATGTAAGAAAGGATTTTCAAACATTTTTATTTTTTAAAAATTTCTGGTGATGAATTTAGTTCGTTAGTTACATTAAAATAAATAAATTCATACAGGGAAAACTGATTCGATAAAGAAATGGTGACCCAACATTGAAATATATAGAAAAAATCACTGTTTTTAAAGTTTTAAACTTCAAAAAGTGTTTGCTAACTGAATATATCATTTTAAAAATCTGAAAAAATCATGAGGACTCATTTTGATATGTAGAAAAAGGTTTTTGCTGGCCATAGTCAAAATTTAAAAAAATAATTTTTTCGGTCTTGACCATAAAAAACTATATAAAAACATCAGAATTGCTCGCGACACCAAAATTTGTTGAAGCTGAGAAAATATTATCTTACTAAATGATACGTCAAAATCGCAGTTATAGTTATTTTGTCTTTTCCTCCTAAACTTACATATATTTTTAGGTCTTAAAAGACCCCTGAAAAGGATATTAGAAAAAAATTTTTTTTATGATTTTGTACCATGTTTGATTCTCTTCGAAACTTCGATTTTTAAATAAAAATTATATTCTACGTAACTACATTCATCCCCAGAATTTTTTTTACACTAAAAGTTTTTGAAAATCGTTTGTTACATCAAAATAAATGAATTCGTTCAGTAAGAACTAATTCGATGAGAAAATGGTGACCCAATATTGAAATATATCGAAAAAATCACTGTTTTCAAAGTTCCGAACTTCAAAAAGCTTCTGCTAACTGAAGATATCGTTTTAAAAATCTGAAAAAATCATGAAGACTCATTTTGATATCTAAAAAAGATTTTTGCTAGCCATAATCAAAATTCAAAAAAAAAAATTTTTTTCGGCCTACCCTATTATATAGGTCCTTTTTTTATAAGTATTAATTTTGAGTCGAGCTGTATTATTTTCGATTTCGATAACTTTATGCTGTTAGTTTCAATGCAAAACAATTGATAAGAATTGATTATTTGATACTAATATGGTCTTATTTTAAAAGTGAAGTGGGATTAAAACAGATGCGGGACTATTTTTGTTCTGTTTTAAAACCTGAATCTAGCCTTAAAACAGAATCTTTTTACAGTGTTTATTGCATGAAATTCTTGTTTTTGTCAGTTTTGTTTTTAACACTGAGATAACAATTTTCTGAGAAACAGAATGTTTCTGGTTACAACACTGAGAAACAGAAGGTTTCTAGTTATAACACTGAGAAAACGAAGAGCAAAATTTGTGTGAACGCAGTTCCTTTAATTTAAACACATTTTCTATTTGAATTTAACAAAGTCTATCTGAATTAACGAATTTTTTTTATTTTGATTTTACAACAGAATCCAATTATTTGTTATCGTTAAAAAAAGGATGAGAACTGGAACTAATTATTTCCCTAACTATTGTGGATGTACGTTAAAACTTTCCAGGCATTTACATAAAATTCAATCCCAGAAAATTCGCTGGTAGAATTCCTGTGAAATTCCATGGAATGCATTCCATATAAATGTGCTCGAAACTTTTTACCAGAATACGAAAGTTTGCGAACCAATAGTTCAATACAAGATTCGAATATTAATTATAAAGAAAGAGTTAATTATATTCGTTATGGATTCAACTAAATTTAATTAAATAGTCAGAAACAAAACTGAAATAAGCTCCTGTTTTAATAAATTCCTGTAAAACATGAAAGGAACATTTAGCATAGAGCTTTACTATGAAAAACTGCGACTGACTTTTGTGAAATTCAGAATTTCTACATGAAAACTTCTATGATCTAAATGCCTGGGGATAGTATGTAGAGTAAAATTATTAAATAGAAGTGTACCTGAATTTTTGAGCGTTCAAACCAGAGAAATTTTTTTCTTAAATCTTTATCATGAAATATTGTTCTCTATTAATAAACTAATGTTTTAGAACTAGTATAAAATAAAATCAAATAAAAATTTCGTTCATTTGAACGTTCAGAACTTCAAGCACATTAAATAAAAATAGTCTCGTCATAGTCAAGTTACAAATCATGCAGTCGAGTGTAGAAACAGAAAATATGTCTCTTAATTTCGACATTTTGATAAATAATATTAAACAATTTTTCTTAGTTAATGATAATCGAAATTGTCAAATAAAATAATAATAGTTTAAAAGAAAAAGAATTAAATTAGGTTTATGCTTATCTTTAGAAGTGATCAATTCAATATCTTATCTTGCAATATATCCAAAACTTTTGAATTCATAAACTCAAAATTCCAGTTCCTATTTACGTGCATATCTGTATCCGAGCAATGGAAATGCAATCAGCCAAAGAATCTCAGTAGCATTAATCATGGAATCACTGTATGTCAGTCACTCTTCACGGAGATAGTGGATTGCATGGGGCTGGCACATTCCGTCATTTTGGCTTGTGCATAATCATGCACAGTGGCTTGAATTGTGGGAACCAGAGACTAAAATTATTGCTCAAATGATAAATATTTGATAGCTAGTACATGCAAAAATGGAATTTTTTATTTCTTTATTACTTTTCATTGTCAAAAATCGAAATTAAAATTAATTTAATTGAAATTTACTATTCAATTATAAAATACAATGTTATCTTTTCACAACAATGAATTAATGATAATGAAAGAGAGTATTGAACGAAGCAGGTAGATTCTACTGTAGGAATTGTAGGATATAATATTGATTGAGAGTAGCTACCAAGGGTTGAAAAGTGTAGCAGATGAAGAATTTAATATTGCGTCAAATGAATGCTTCTCTATATTGAACTACCTGAACCTAATTTAAATATTTTGCATATAATACCAAAAATCTGTGAAATATGTGATCGATCGTGCCTTCAAAATTCAAAAATTCAGTACTTGAAAAAAAATTGAATACTAAAATATTAATTGAATAATACCTATATAAATACCTTCAGACTTGTGTAATAAGTTAAAATATTTTAATTCGATTTTTCTGCCTTTAAAGTACGCAAGAAAGATATTGAAAAAATTACAGCCAGTCTCGTTTCATATTCTGTTATTCTGTATTCATTTCCTAAATTAATTAACTAACAATAAATGCTCATATTTTATTTTATGTAACTGCATATTTATTTAGTTGTTAATCTCATTATGACAATATTCACGAGAAAATCATTAAATCATCATTGCTCTTTGATTCAGGAGAATATGCGTGATTCGTTTTGATAATAATTGCTATTAATGACAAATATAATTACTTTCTGAAGCAATTAGCGGAGTACACTACACGAAAATTGATTATCGAACAGACGACCAACCTGATAGATATGGAATCGATTTATTAACGAGTTTCATAAATCTCGTCCATGCGTAAACCTGTAGACAGCGAGAAACTCAGATAAAGTTTATAAGGACCCAAAAGACAGAAATTGCTCGTTCTATCAGTAATAAGCTAAGAAGTTTTTATTGGTGACTAGTTATAGGGCCGAACTTTAATGCCGTTCAGTAAACAGTATCAATATTTAAAAGTGGAAGAAAATTTTGTTAAAAAATTAATTTTTATAACCAGGAGTTAATAATTGATTACCAATTAATTCAAATTAAATGCAATATTAAGGCAGAAAAAATAAGTTAAGTAAATAAATTCTTCGCAAGTAGGTAATCTAATGAAAAAATCATAATATAAAAAAAGAAGGTTCCTATATAAAGACAGAAATTACTTCGAAATAATAACGAGGCAGAAAACAAGGATAAAATATGAATCAAAAGAATCAGTGATACATGCAGTTTTTGGCCAGACGATTCCTTTTAACACTTAAAGCGCACTGGGGGTCACCTGGTACCCCAAGCATGTTGTTAAGAAGTATACCACGCTTCTGTAGACAAAATTGACACCTGTGGCGCCAATATTGAAAATTAAAAAAGTTTTAATTTTTTATGTAAAATCGTGATTTTTCTCATTATTCGAACTTCATGATTTTTTCCAAAGTTAGAAACATAATTTTTGGCCAGTGTATCAATTATTTTTCTTAAAGTTACTCTAAAAGAGTATTCCTGAATTTTTCCAAATCGAAATTTCAAACCGCTTTTACTTCTGGAAGCATTTTTTAAATGGTGTCTCCAAAGACCCCGTATCCATGTTTAGTTCATGACACTTAGAAGGTATTTCAGATTAATAAATCTTAGGAATACAGAATGTATAAAATAAGTAGTTTCGCCAATTTTTAGTCAGCCATACAGTAGTATAACTGGGTTTTTGTCAGACAATACATCTAAGGCGAGCATCTAAAGAACAAAAGTGATTTAGAAATAACGTGGAAGCTGAAAAAAGTATAATTTATTAAGGAATACAAACTTAATTAAATATCAGTAATAGAAACCGTTTTTATTGTTTTTTTGTTTTATAGTGAATATATATTTTTATAGTGATTATTTGGTAGTGAAAAATCAAGTAATAATGAAATAAAATAAAATCCTATATAAAAACAGAAATTACTCCAAAGCAATATTTAAACAAAAAAGCTAAAATATCTACTTAGTAGAATATTTCAATTTTGATCAGTCTTGCAGTAGTAGAGGCCTTTTTCGCCAGACAATAAATTCTTCTAAAGTAGGTATCTAATGGAAAAATAATTTCTAAAAGAGAGGGATTCTATACAAAAACAGAAGTACTCCAGAATAATAACGAGACAGAAAAAAATTATAAATTATTTCCGTTTGTTAAAAGAAATTTTCATTGATTACTTTATAAATAAACATATTGACATTTGACAAATTTCGAACGAGTCAGAAAAAAATTATAAAATATGAATCGAAGGAATCAGTAATACATGCATTTTTTGGTCAGATGATTGCTTTTAAGAAAGTGTAATTCATGACAATTAGAAGGAATTTCAAAGTAATAATTTACACAGGAAAACAGAATGTATAAAATAAGTAGTTTAGCCAATTTTCAGTCAGATATTCAGTAGTAAAAATGGATTTTTGTCAGTGTATCTGAAGTGAGCTTTTAAATAACAGAAATGATTCTGAAATAACTTAGAAGCAGAAAAAATGTATAAATTATAAAGAAATAAAAAATGAATTAAGTGTCAGGAGTATGAACCGTTTTTGGCCAGGCAGCAAATCAAGTAATAATTAAATAAAGTCAGAAATTACTCCAATTCAATATTTAAACACAAAGACTAAAATATATATCTACTCAGCAGAATATCTCAATTTTGATCAGACGAAGTAGTAGAGACACTTTTTTATCAGACAATAAATTCTTCCAAAGTAGGTATCTAGTGAAAAAATCATTCACAAAACAGAGGTGTCTATATATAAAAACAGAAATTATATTGATATTTGACATACGAAACAAAATGATCTTATAGAAATTGCAGCTTCCTTTTTGAATTGCAGCCACCCTTTTGAATCTAAATTCATCAATGACACCAAAAATGTACTCAAATGAATGCAAATTGATTTTGAAAATATACACAGTAAATTCCAGGTATATTTTTTATCTGAAATTTTTTTCAAATTAGTGCAAATTGATTTTGAAAATCTATACAGTAAATTTCAGGTATATTTTTTATCTGAAGTTGGATAAAAACGTTGAAAAAAATTAACAACTACAATTATCTGGCGTCCGATAATTTTTATCCGATTAAAATTATCCGACGTCGGATAATTGTAGTTTTCAACTGTTTGCAACGTTTTTATCCAAATTCAAGTAAAAAATATGCCTGGAATGTACCGTGTAGATTTTCAAAATCCATTTGAACTAATTTGAGAAAAATTCCAGATCGGATAATTGTAGTTTTCAATTGCTTGCAATGTTTTTATCCAACTTCAGATAAAAAATATATCTGGGATTTACTGTGTATATTTTGTATATTCGATGTCAAAAAAGCTATCGTTTCCTACTGGAAAACGTAATTTTTTATTGAAATTCTATTATTAAACCCATGCTTTCTGAAATCTCATCCGCACATTAGGTTCCCTCACCCTACTCTCAAGATAACTCTTTTTAAACATTTATGTGGCATTTTTCTGAAAACTGTAAAATACATAAAATGGGCTTTGTCTTCCTGTGGAATGGAAGTAAACAAAAGAAATTTTTTATTTCACCTGAAAATGCAGCGAAAAGAGAAAAAGAAAGCATTAGTGGACGTGAGCGCCATGTTTTTTTAAGTAACATTATTTTTCTTTAGTGTATACAGTGATAGTAGTGAGGGAAATAGAATAAAATATTGAAATCAAATAAAGCTAAAGTATCGGGAGTAAATTGTGCGAGCGTTGAATTGGTTTATCACTTGATTCTCGATTGGTGCAGGACAAGAAATCTGGCGTACTTGTGCATTTACCACGGAAACGAGGAGTGGGTGGATGAAAGAGGGGGATAGGGGTGCAGGGTCGTAGGTCGATTTTACACGGACATCGTACAATCCCTATGCATGAGGTTCACTCCGCTACAGCTTCCTAAGTACACAGAATACGTATTTGCATTTCGGTCTTTGTGCCGGTTGTGTCTCTGTTGATACTTCAGGCTCATGGCGTTCAGTACCGGCACGTTGGACTTGCAACGTTGTAACCGCAATGCGGTTTCTCAGTCTGGGTGCATTTATAAGCTTCAGATTAAGTTCGACTTGCTCTTGATTTTTGTAATCTGAAGTTTAATCCCATTATAAGAAAAAAGTAACATCAATGTTTCAGAATCTATGTCATAGGTTGAAAGAACTGAAGTTGTTTTACAAGGACTTAAAAGTATACTCATACTTTAGGATTTAGTATTTTTTCACTTTATATAGTAAATCGTGAGGTATTATTTTAATTTGCAGCGCTATTATTTTGATCTGAATGGATCATTTATTCTATTGGCACAGACTTTTGTTTTTGATTTCTCGTTTTGCTGCCGATTAAAATGATACGTTGGGATTTTCTATGTATTTAGTATTTGAAACAATGAAACGGTGAAGAATAAGGTGGGCCGAAAAAAATTTTGAAATCAAAAACAGCCTAGCACTGAAAAGCATCATTTTGGGTCCCATATCTGTGTAAAATTTGAAATAGATCGGTTAATATCCTGAGGTTCCCCGATGCTAAAATAAGTTTAAAAAACTCATTATTCTCAGAGTTTTGGCAAAATCACTAATATTAATTTTTTTCCATATACTACATAATATGCCAAATAATAAAAAATCTTGTGAGATTGTAGTATTTTAAGTTTTTCAAGGAGAAAATCTCATTTTTATAAACCTCTAAATACTAAAATAAATTTTGAAAGCTTTAAAAAAAAATATTAAAATTTTTTTTGAGTCTCTGGAAACTTTCCCGCACTCAAAATTTACCTGGAAAAAAAATGTAGAAGACTTTAGAGTTTAAAATGAACTGATCCTAAATTTTGTTTATTTACAATTTCTTCTAATACTAAAGTCTTCTCAATCTATTTTCTGGTGAATTTTGAATGTGAGAAAGTTTCAAAAGGTCTAGAAAAATTTTCAGAGAATTTGAAAAGCTTTTAAAATTTATTTTAGTTTTTTGAGGTTTATAAAAATGAGATTTTCTCCTAGAAAAACTCAAAGTATTAAAAGGTCACAAAATGTTTGAAAATTGGACATATTATATAGATTATAGAAAAAATTAATATTAGTGATTTTTCCAAAACTCTGTGAGAAACGTGTTTTTAAAACTTATTTTAGCCTCGGGGAACTCACCCTAGTGAAGAATAATGTCAAAAAATAATAGTCATATTTTCTATATACCTCTATTAAAATTTAAGGTAATTGTACAGAATAGCGGGTTTTCTGAATTTCGACTTTTTCGATCCGGTTTTTTTAAAAAGCTTTATTTTATTACCAAAATAAGAAAATAAATCGGAGGAGCTCGAGACACTAATTTACTTTTTATTATTTTCGCCAAAAGCTTAAAAATTTAAACTTAAAATTTTTAAAATTCCCGATTTCGAATTTTTTGATTCGATTTTTAAAAAAAAAGCTTTATTTTAGCACCAAAATAAGAATTCAATCTGTAGAGCTCGAGAAAATAATGCAATTTTTATTATTTTATTAGCAAAATTAAAAATTTAAACTTAAAATTTAAAAAATCCCCAATTGCGAGTATTTTGATTCGGTTTTTTTTAGAAAGCTTTTTTCACCGAATCATAAGAAATCAATCTGGGAGCTCTAGAAACTAATGTTTATTAAATTATTTAATTATAAACCCTTAAATAACTTTGAACTTAAAATTTTAAAAATTCACTATTTCCATTGCTTTCGCTCTAGGCTTTTTTAAGAGCTTTATTTTATCATTGAAACAAGAAATAAATCGGGAGAGCTCGAAAAACTAATGTACTTTTTATTATTTTATGACAAAATTTTAAAATATAGACTTAAAATTTAAAAAATCCACGATTTCCAGTTTTTCGCTGCAGTCTTTTTTTTAAAGCCCCTCTGATTACTTAAATTTCTCCATATATCATAAGATATTGTACAATATAACATAATTATCGTTAAAGCTTACAAATTATATAAATTATATTTCACAACATCTTCTGACTATCGTTAAAGCTTACAAATTATAAAAATTATATTATACAATACCTTACAATACAATAATAAATTACAATACAATTTTTCCCTAAATCAGAAAGTATTGTATAATGTAATATAATTTTTGTTTAAGCATACAAATTATATTTCGCAAATATATAAAATTACATTTTCTTTTAAATTCCCCCAATGATTTCTTGCTTTAATGATAAATTAGAGCTTTTAAAAAAAGACCGCAGTGAAAAACTGGAAATTTGAAATTTTTAATTATGCTCGAAAAAAATTTTAAACCACAAGTGAAAAAAATAATTTTATTAAATACCAAACTTCGAATTTTGAAAATTTGTTGAAATTCTAATTTCGATTTCTGAGTCTTTTAGATTTTTTTCTAGTGTATTTCTAGGCTAAAAAAGCTCAAACATGCCCAGTAAAATTTTTAAAGATAATTTCATAAATATAGAAATAAAGATAATTTCATAAAGATAATTTCATTAAATATCAAAATCAGAATTTTTAAAATTCGCTGTATTTCCGATTTCGATTCCTGGGTCTTGGCGATTTTTTTTTCTAATGCATTTTTGTCACTGAAAAGTTTTCAAGGATCCGAAAAAATTTTTCTCCTATTTACACAGGTGTTAAGAACTTTTTCCGAAAACAGGAGTGAATTAAATAAGAATTATCTCTTAGAAAATAATTGATAAAAATACGCCAAAAATTGGGAAGAATTTTTGGAATCTAAAAAAAATTGAAACTTAAGAAAATTTAAAAACTCCACAAGCAAGAAATTTTTTAAACATTTTTTTCGAGCGCGAGTAATCTATCGATTCCAAATTTATTATACTTTTTTAGGATCCCAATAAGCTACTTTTTCAGGCAGTGACGAATTGAATTCCAAAATTTTTTATTTTCGATCCACTCTAGTGCACATGCATGTGGTTCAAGTTTTAATATTGATGAAGACATTTAAATTACACAAACATTTTAGATTACTATTCAAAAGACGTGAAATGAACTTGATACTCTATATTCTAATAGATACGTGCTCGCAAAAATTTTAACGGACTGGCCATAATCCACGGTCTGCTATTTATCCGAATGCGAGATTATTCCATTTAACTAGATACGTATTATTAAACTGATCCATTATTCGAATGCAATTCCAATCTGATATAATGAAGGTTTAATTTGAGGATTCGTGAGGAGAAGCCTTGCAGGAATCCGTTGAATATCGATAATAATTAACTCAACTATACATCCAGATTTGATCCAGGCTGTGGTATATAGACACTGATACTGCTAATTGATTACAAAATAAGTTTCTAATCTTTTAAGTGAAGCTCCAATAATTCAAAAGAACAATTTCAAGGCAGAAAATATTTTTCCGCTAAAGAAAAATATTAAAAAAGAAAATATTAAAAAATCATAATTACATAAAATAAAAATACTTTAAAAAGAAAATATCTTCAATACCGAAAAAAACGTTTAATCAAAATTCAATTTGGAAAATAGTTGACTTCTTGTTTAATTAACTTTTAAAAAAAGAGGAAGTATTTTCTGTTAGATGTTTCGAATTGTATTTTGCCTGTACCAGAATGCCAGAGGGATCTCTAACTTTTGTGGGGTAAATTAACTCCTTTATGTTGTATCTATAATTTAATTAGCAATGGAAATTTCTCCGTGATTCGGAACAAGTTACTGCTGATTAGTCAACGGTCGACACGTCGCGTTGGCTTGCTGCATCGGTAAATTTGAGTGAATGCGTGTAACTGTGACGAATCGAAGCACACATCTGATCAATATACATAAACATTTATGTTCTCTTGATTAGCTTAGCGATGACACAAACATTCGTAAAACTGAAATTACATTTTTTGTCACTAAAATGTTGTCTACTTGAAACAGGTGAAAATATCGATCGGTTAAAATGAATTTCACTTTCTCTGTTATTCAGTTGCCGGAGAATAGCAATTAGTTTCTTTTTGGAAAGTGGCAATTAATTGTTTTTTTAAACGTCGGTTGGACACTTGAGTATTTAACTTGGAGGATTTTGCTCTAAGAGCAGAACTATTCAAAAATATAATCCAAATGACGCGCGGGGATAGAAAGTCAGCTATACGACAACCAGGATGATCGAGAAGAATGAGGAACAATGGAGACAATACATTCAAATGAGAAAGTTGGTTTGCATTGTCGGACAACCGCAGCAGAATTCTGTCTGTGAGGGATGCTCACTCGCCCTATCGTAGACTGAAAGAAAGGATTGTAAACCACCGGATGAGACCCGCAGTCCGGAACAGAGGCCTCTTCCATCTACAATACATTTTCTCCCTCTTTTTATCAAAAAGAGGACTTAAAGCAATTCCTCAGAGTCGTGTTGCTTTCACGAACATATATCTTCATCTCCATGTTTTATAAAAATATGTCGTTCCTCTTTCCTAACATTTTTCATCAACAGTTACAAAACATTTCTACTTTATATAATGCGAGAACAGAAACTATTTTTTCAATATTAGTGAACCGAGGAAAAAAGTAAATCAAGGATTATTGTTTTTGTCGAATGACAGTATTTTCCGTTGATAAATTTGTCTCGAGAGTTTGCGAAAATAGTGTTGCTCCAGAAAATTTTATTTAAGGAATAAAATTAAGTTTTACTCAGACCAAAAAAGGTCTTTATTTCCAGCAAAGATGATTGAAGTCGATCAAAAAGCCTAAAGTATATTAATTCTCAGACACTCTGAAGGTACAGAAGAGAAGGTAAATTAATTATTATCAAATTGTTAAAAAATTCTCTAACCGAAGTACTGATAGATGAATCTTTTAAAGCTTAATTTCGCCTAATTACAATTTTCATTTGCGTCCGGGAATGTTTTGAAGCTCCTAGCAAATCCTTTTTATCTCTAGGCTCCACGCTTTTCATGAAACACGAACGCTGTAAAGCTAAGTCTGAGCAAAGTCGGTCAAACCGTGGTGAAGTTCAACTTTTTAATAAGTTAGCCAACAGAGATCCCCGCAGAGCGAGGACTTCTGGCTTATATTTTAACTGAATTTCAGACGTTTTTCAAGCGACAAGAAAACCTCGAGCGGCCTCTCCGGGCTCTCGAGATTCGAATGCAAGGAACGGTAAAGTAAACGAGGCGATTGCTTTTTGCCAATTCAACTGCAATGAATAGTGCTGAGGTGGACCGAAAGTAGCCGATCCGAAACCTTTAAATAACTAGTCTCACGGGAGGGCTTGCCAACACCGAAATTCGAGATCTTGAAAAAGAGAACGCTTACTTCGAGTTTCTTTCCTTATTCGACAAACAATTTTACCACCTGCACACGTCCAGATCAGTTGACTTGGCATTTTTCCTCTTTCATGGTTTTACCACAACGTGCTGCCTGCGTTTTATAGAAAAAGGATAAACTACAGGTCGTAAAGAATTATCGATAACCGATACAGTTCATTGGAAATGTACCTAAATAAATGTAAGGTGAATATAATTCCTAATTTTGAAAAATGGATCTGTTACAAAATGCATTGAGATGGGTCGTTGACAAATTGAAAATTGTGAACTCGTGGAAATAAGGAATAACTGTTATATTTATAATTGAAATCTGGAAACCGAAATTCGGGTTACACTTTATTTCAACACACTTGTTTAATGAATCTCACATCTCTGATATTTCTTTTGTGGTTGTTTTATAAACATACGTTTTCAAATCTGACTTTCACACTTAAAACATTAAATATCAAACTTCATTAGAAAAGGCAAACATAAATTTGATACATTCAATTTTTATACATACATAAATTTATACGGTGGTTAAATGTGAATAAAATAAAGAACAATAAATGTTTTGAAAATAAGAAGCGCAGGTATTAAATAAAAAAGAGAGTAAAGAAATGTTCTGTACATTATATATGATACATTCGATGAAATGCTATTTTTGGAAATATCATTCACAATTTTATTTTAAAAATTCTGAAAAATTTGAGAAACATTAGTGTATTCTAAAAAATATTTTTCGAATAGAAATTCATTAATAAGTTTTATTTGTTTTGTCATAAAAATTTAAAAAGAAAATTTTCCGTTAAAAACAATTTTAAAAACTTTCAACCAGAAAAATGTCAGGCAATTGAAAAAAATTATTTCCATCAACTCAACCCTACCAGCGACGTTCGAGATTCAAAAAAGTGGAAAAGGTGACAATTTTTTTTATATGATCGAAAGTAGCTAAAAGTAGCCAAAACTAACAAATTTTTGGTTATATTCCCGAATTATCTATTAATTATGAAATTGATTCCTGTCTAGAATCTAAAAAATACTTCACAAATTTTTGGACTTTCAAAATCTTTGGTACTCTCTAAAATTTTACAGATTCTTTCATAAAATCTTCTATAACTTTCGACAACCTTTTAGAATTGTCTAGAATACCTATTTTAAATTTTCCAAATAATTTTAGATCCGTTAAATCTTCTGAAATAACCCTCAAAATCCTTTATCTTTTTATAATCTTCTGGAGGCTTCTTGATTCTTCCAAAGTCTTCAAAAATCCTAAAGAATTTTCTGGGATCTTCTATAGTCTATTCACCGAGAAAGTAGAATACGACCTTACAAGTACATTTTAAAGGACGATTTCTATTGGTTTTTTCTTTTAGCTTTCAATTTTTATTGATTAACCTTCCGTCACCTTCACGTTTTGAATTCTACTTACTCGGTGAATGGACTATAAAATCTTCTAGGATCTTTTGAACTCTTACAGAGATCATCAGAATTTTTCAGTCTTCCAAAATCTTGTAAAATTTTCAAATACAGCCCGAAATTTATTATAATTTCCAAAAATATTCTACCCTGTTTCAGAATCTTTTAAAATCTTCAAAAACTTTTTCAATTCTGCCATAAACTTCTAAAATCTTCTAGACTCTGACAGATTTTTGTTTCTAGACTTTAAAAAAGTTTATAGAATTTTTGAAAGATTTTGACAACAATTTAGAAGAATTATTTAAGATTATGGAAGCCGTTTTTAGATTTTAGAGGTTTCTAAATTATTCTGCAGAATTCTGGAAATGCTCAAGTTCAAAATATTCTTGAGGGATATAGAAGAAGGATATAGAAGAGTTCAGAATATTCTAGAGAGTTTCTAGAACATTTTTTTTATTTTTCTTTTATTCTAAATTTCTGGAACAGTTTATAATATTTCAAAAAATTTAAATAGATATTGAAATTTTTTCAAAGATTAAGAAAACTCTGAGAGAGCCTGGAAGATTATGGATCAGTCTGAAATTCTAGAGAATTCTAACAGATTCGAAATTTTTTTTTTGAAAATTATGGAAGATTTGTGACGAATTTTGAAAATCTTGAAAGAGTCTGGAATATTCTGAAAAACTATGCAGGGGTCACAGTAAGCCCCCTATTTTCCTTTTTTCCCCTATCCCCTTATTTCCCCTTGTTCCCTCTAATTTTTTCAAAATCCCCTAAAATCCCTTAAATTGAGATATTTCCCCTTTCCCCCTTTTTCGAAGTTTTTCCAGTTTTTTTTTCAAGAAAAAATTTGATTACATTCAAAAATGTCGATTGCTGTCAACTATCATTAATTTATTTTTTATTATTTAAAAATAAAGTTTTGAATATGGTTTAAAAATTTTCTATCGCCATTTAAAAAACTGTTAATTTACTTTATTTGCAATGTTCTATTCACTCAGTATTTCATCAAGTTTACTCAGATTTAAAATACGTTTCAACTACTTTTTTTAAAGTTAAGCAATAAATTCATTTCTGCTCTGTAAGCGCGAAATTTTCAAAATTATTATTAAAAAATTATTTTTTGATTCTTTTTCCAGTTAGAAAGAAAATATCTCATAGTTAGTTAAGAATGCTCGACCCCTCCAAAGAACGGTTTATAGAAGCAGGAAAAAAAAGAATTAAAATTAAATTTAAATTATATTAATTAAATTAATTTCAATACATTTCTTAGAAAAAATAAGTTTGAGTCAAAATTATTTATTTAATAATCGTTATTTCACATTTTATGTTTTTTTTATCTGACTAAACATTCGTAATTTTCATCCGATTTGAATTAACAATAACAATAGCTCATTTTGTTCATTGGAATATTTTCTACAATTCTTTTCGTTAAATTTTATTAAAAATAAATTATTTAGTCACTATAGACTGTACACAATTTGTTTATTCAATGAATCATAAATAAATTATTTTTAATAAAATTTCACGAACAGAATTGTAGAGAATGTTCTAATGAAGAAAATGAGCTATTGTTCTTTAAGATTCGATAAAAATTATGCGTGTTTAGTAAGATTAAAGAAAAAAACACAAAATGCCAAATAATTATTATTAGAAAAATAATTTTGCCTCAAACTAATTTTTTCTATGAAATGTATTGCTACCTCTTCCAAAATGCATTGAAATTAATTTTGTTTCTTTTTTTCCTGCTTCTATAAACATTCCATTTATTATTATTTATTCACTCCCTAATATTTGTAATCAAAAAAATTTCCCCTCTTGTTCTAAAAAACAATCCTCTTTTTTCGAAAATATATCCCCCTATTTCCTCTAAAATTATACTACTCAACCACTATGATCCCTGACTATGGGATACTATTGAATTTTCTGAAGAAATTTAACAGATTTCAAATAATAAACTTTTAGAATGTAAAAAACAATATCCCTTTTCAGCATGGTAACAAGTTTCATTGGAGGATGAAATTAAAAATCATTTCTATTTTCAACGACAAAAGCGAGAAAAGTGACTAAAATTTTTTTAAAAAGTGGAAATAATGACCAACTTCAGAAAAAGTGAGTAAAACTGACCTCTTCTAAAAAAAGTGACCAAAACTAAAATAAAATGAGGTTTTAAAAGGTTAATTATTATCACACTGAAAATTCACGTTTGCCTTCAATTTCACATCGACCCATATAGGGGAAAGTTACCTAGACGGGCCCCCTTCCACATTTTCCGAAAATTTTCGATTTTAAGGAACTTCAGATGCAAAAGCGATTACTAATATCATAATTTGATCTACGCTTTATAAAGTTCATACGTATAAACTTTCAAAAATGTTTAAAAAGCAATAAATTTCGATGTTGAAAAAATATGTATTTTTTCCCGTGTTAAGCAACCCGGTATCCTAAGACGGGCTCCTTTTAAACATAAAAAAATCTATGTAATTAAGCACTCGATATTAATAAATTTTATTCGAAGCGTACTGTCTAACCATATTCTGTACATTTATGATATATTATTCATGCAAAATTCATTATAAACCGTAAAATAAGCATTAAATAAGGTTTAACAGAAAACAAGTATTAACAAAGATCACGAACTTAATATTTATAAAAAGTTGTAAAATGACAAATGTTATTCATCGCAGATCAATAATTTACTGATATAAAGTGAATAAACAACATATTTTAAAAAATTTCTTGTTCATGGTCAAAAAGCAGGTTAGGAAAGGTACTAATTATGGCGGAAAATTTAAATATCTGACGTATTTTCGGTGTACCGTCAGTGATTCATAGATAAAGCAGATTACTCTTTTATTAGCACTTTTCCAGCCTAAACGGGGCCTGTCTTAGGAATTTCTCATGTTTACAATTTGTAAAATATTTTCGTTAAAAAGCATAGAAATTAATAAACCGTAAGTAACAATTGCAAAGTTTACAAAATTATCTATAAAAAAAGTAACTTACTCCATCAAATCATTAGAATTTAATTAATTATAACTTCTAAAACAGGTAAATGTCCGTTCTCCAATGTAAAAAAATAATTTTTCCTTTCTGTTTTCGTTAATTTACTTCCAATGCAAAAAACACTTTCAAAATAACTAGAATTCTGCTGAGCATGTATCTTC
>JBAGKK010505143.1:0-14455 GCA_037177015.1 Euceroptres primus | reverse complement strand
GCCATGGAAGGAGCGTGCCACCCGCGAAGTGAAACTCACCCCCTACTTTGAGGGTTGATTACTCAAAAGGTATGATCAGCAGAGGAAAAATGTATACCAGCATTCTTATTGTAAATTATAAGTACTACTTTTCTGAAAAAAATCATTTATTTTCGATGCACCCTTTCCAAGCTAAACGTCAAAAAGACTTCTCTATGGCGCAAAACAATTGCAGTTTGTTTTTTGAGTGCTAGACCCTTCGAACTTGCGTTTTGAGAGTCGAAGGCACGTGGCACGTCATGCCATTCTGGGTAAGCACGCTCGTAACCACGACTATTGCAGGCTTCGCATAATCGTGGCTAGGACTGTCTGAATAGCACTTGGAGTCCGGGCATTCCGAACTTCAGAAGCAAATACCTCTAAAGCAAAAACAAGCACTTACTGCCACATGTCAACACTTACAGTTTTCAAAAATGTATAAGAGTTACTGGCAGTTTAAATTTTCTTCAATGGAATTTGAACAACTAAAAACTAACTCAATGTTAAATCTGTTCTGTGTTGAATTCAAAATCGATTATTGATAATCGATTATTGATAATCGGCCAACAACATTAAACACCTTCTAAAATAATTGATTTCATTAAGAAGTGTAGCTAATAGCCTTGTCATAATACATGTTGCACCATTGAACTAGAATCTATAAGCCTGCTTTATTGAACATCAGTGTGAGCGTTGTTGAATTCGATAAGGCATATGTATACAGCATTAACTGCCCTTGTCAATTTGGATTTAATCCAATTACGTCCAAGCCAAATATTGCGCAGGGTCTTATGGTGTCGTAACACCGTACATAACTGCGATAGAGCACGACTATTAGTATTACAGTGAAATTATCATTTCTGCTATAATAAATTGCTATACCAAACTTTTTTCTTGATTACTGTTTGTATGGACGTCCTAACACAGAAAATTCCAAAATGAGAAATCGAAAAACAAAAGACCATAAATGATCCACTTCAGAATCAAATAATATTGCTGCAGATTAAAATAATATCCCACGATTTACTGTAAATGAAATTCGGAAAACTTCCGGTCTGCAAATGTTGACATTTGTTTAATATTAAGAAAGAACGATACGTTTTTTCAAGACGATTCTGTGGAATGCTGCTTTCGATGAAGAGATACGACAAAATTGTGTACAGGATGATTTCTAGAGAATAAAATAAGCTTCAAAATGAGCACTCATCGAACCCCCTACGGATAAAAGGTTAAAAGTTATGAATTTGTTGATTAAGGATGTGGGCTTCCCCTAATAAGTGAAACTAAAAAATCGACGAAAATGTCTCGTGAGAAAATTACGCTCTTATTCTTAAAAATATCCTGTTTTAAATTTAAGAAATTTTCAGTCCACGAGCCACTCTATAATGTCTTATGTTTACATTTATCCATATGTTGCTAAAATCGTAAAATCTTTCAAATATCTGAAAATGTCATTCTGTACCTTGTCTTTGATTACATTTATATGTATTCGGAAGTCTTTTTGAAGTCTTTTAAAGTAAAATTGAATGCTTTTCTGAGATACACCTTTTTCTATTACTCCTGAAGATAAAAAAAGAAGTTAATAATCGTTTGATTAATTTCAGTTTCAAGAAACGATTAGCTTTTTATGCATCCCCAGATTTGAATTTCAGTTTTAGTTGTCGTGTCCAGTCACACATTTTGTCGGATTTTTTAATGAAAATGTTTTCCATATTGAAACCATAAAACAAGTGAATTTTAAGGTAAATTTGATAATATAGTTACATGAAAATCTGTCAAAAATGCAAATAAAATCAGCAATTAATTATTTCTTCAGTACAGTGAATTGTGGTTTTTAAAACGATAAATACGTATTTAAATCAAATAATTGAACCAACGTGAATTTTGAATGAAATGAATAATTTGTTATAGCAAATGAAAATTCATTCAGTAAGAAAATTTATTTATCTGATACTAAGAATTGACACGAATATAGAAATGAAATATTTATTTCAGTCAGAGTAATATTTTGTTTAACTAAATATCCGTCTATTTGAGTGAAAGAAATCTTTTTTTGTCTAACCAGCATAAATTGAATAATTCAAATAAATATTTATTTTAACGAGAGAGCTATATTATTGATTTATATTATTGATTACCCATTTCTTTAGAAAAAATGTTTACTTTGATGCGAAAGACGAAACGAGATTGCTGCAAACAAATATTTCTCTTTACAGAATAAATATCTTTTTAGAATAAACATTATATTCATTTCATTTAAATTTATAGCTTCTTTCAGGCTTAATGTTGGCATCTTTGTTTCAATTATATATTTCTTCTAATTGAAAAATATTTTGTTTCGTTAAGCAATTATCTATTTCAATGAAAAAAATTAGTTATCGTTAGAAACATATCTATCTTCAAATCAAATACATATTTTGCTAAGATAAGTACATATTCGTTCAATTGAAATAAATATTTCTTTTATCCATGGTTAACAAATAATTTTTTAAAATTCAGAAACGATATATTTTTCTCGATTCTCGCTCTTACTACGTAATGCTTCATGTGACTGCTGCATCGATAATTAACTGAATTAACGTTTTTGTTTTAACTCTAAAATTAACTCAATGAACATTTTTTGTTTAAATAATATAATATTATTAAAATTTCCTTATCGAAATCAACGTGAAAAATGCCCTTTTGTTTCAAAAATACATACATCCATAAAAAAGACAATTGTTCTTTTTAATTTCAGATTTCTGATTACACATTCCTTACTCGCAAAACTTGTTAATCTTGTAAACCTTTTTTTTTGAGTTATTAAATACGCCGTTAAATTTCTTTCATTGACCTTAATTTTACAAAATTTCAAATTTTATGTTTTAAATTCAAATAGTAATCACGTTTAAAAATTATTTTATACATGATTTCATAAAATAGAAACACAAAATTATTAAAAAATGTTGGAATCTGATGACTAATGAGGGAAATATGTCTTTATTGAATCAAACGTAAATAATCAAGTTTTATTTAGTTAATAACCCGACTGGATCTTAATTTAAAAAGATTTTTTACGCGTAGATAATTTATTTGATGGCCTAGCTAATTATGATAACTCATTTTAAACGTTCTCAAAAAAGGATCTGCATACTTTCAAAAGCAAGTTATTTCTCTACTTGTCGAGATTTTTTTTATAAGGCATTTCTTAAAAAGCTGCTTTAAATTGGCCCTGGAATTTAAATAACTTATAAATTCGTTTTCGAAATTAATTTCTTGTTTAAGTAGCTTATAAATTCGTTTTCGAAATTAGATTCTCGTATGTACCATGGTGTAATGGTCAACGCATTCGACTTCGCAAGCCGGAGGGTCCCGAGTTCGATTCCTGCTGGAGATGGATTTTTCATCGAATTTTTCTGTTACAGGTTCAACAATGATTTGAATTATTCAAACTGTTGTAAGAAAAGATGCATATTTATAGTGTAAATGGGTGAAAATTAAAAAATCGACAAAAATGTGTCCCGAGAAAATTACGCTCTCATTCTTCAAAATATGCTGTTCTAAATATAAGGATTTTCTAGCACGTAAGCCACTCTACAATGTCCTATGCTATGCTTAGTATAATATTATGAACTTCTGAATGCTTTTTATTATTTTATCAACATTTCGTTGTGAAGAAGTAATAAAATTAACTTCATTCGATTAATGAAAAAAGTTTCTCATGCATTATCGCAGTCGGTAAAGTTTCATTCTTTAAAGCGTAAATTATTATGATTCAAAGAATTTTCGACGAAATTTGTACAATATTTGTGCAACTTTGATAGATTAGCATCTTCTATTACATTAATTTTATTACTTAATATATTTATTTAACACATTTGCATTTTCCAATTTTTAATTTTATTTTTAAACTACGCGCGCAAAATGCCACTAGCGAAGTACTGGGAAGCAATTGAAGTCGCCTTTATAAGACTTTAAGATGTTTTTTTTTTTAATTTCTAACCCTGAAAAATAAACCTATTGTAATTACGGCATTGCCTTCTAACGTCTTTTTTGACGTACAATTATTATTGCAACAAATTAAATATTTATTTTGTTGCTTGAATTAATTATAATGCGAGATTACTTTAAGGTTACTTTATGGTTACGCTGTAGCGTAACCCTTGCGTTCAGGAGGTCCGCTAAGGAAAATGAACAAATAGTGATGAATAACAAAATTTTATCACAACATATCATTGAAAATATAATTTAAAAAATAATAAAGAATGAAAAATTTCCTCCTGGCTATAAATGTCTGCAATGTACATTTGTTTATATAATATGTTTATGAAATAAGCGATTATTGATGCATAGCAAAATTTTCAAGAAAATATGACAATACTTGACAATATAATTTCAACAAGATTTAGAAAACGATTTCTTTTCGCTTAAAACGCCTAAAATGTTCATTTGTTTATTTGTTCCAAATAATACCCATTTTTTGACTAATTAGACTGTGCTATATCGGAATTCCTATCTACAGACTGTGGATAAGGTTTAAACCGAAATTGTTTTTTTTTATTTGTTTTAGTGCTCCTCAATCCATGCTTTACGGTTCTGCATTTCCAAATAAATCTTTGTCTTTTCAGAATGATACAACTTTATTAGCACTTTAAACTGTCAGCTGTTTGAACTACTAAAATAAATATCGTTGGTTTAGGAATACTGGAAAGGTGTCTGCAAACAAATTAAATGGTGTATAATCAAATAGTGGCTACTAGACGACGAGCAATGGAATTTCAGTACTGGGATATAACTGCAGGTTCGCAATCCGTACTAAGGAGACTTTGAGCAGAGAGGCTACGAGCTTTGATGTCTGCTCGAAGTGAGTTTCTCTCGACGAGTGTAGAAGAGAAACGAGGAGAAATATCTCTCTGTCCATCCTGCTCAGTACGTCCCTCGTTCCTCTTTAAGGGAGATTTTTACCGGCTCTGGGGCTTAGGTCCTCCCTTTGAGCCATAACCTTTCACAGTCATCGTGTTGCGGTTCATGCAATTAGTTTAAAAGCTCAGAGTTGCCTATAATAGACTTTAGCTAACCACAAAAACTTTCTCGCAAGCAAAACATCCTCGGAAGTCATGGAGATTTTTAGTTCTTCCAGTGGAAACTTTCTGCAGTTTGGTTAAGTCATTTGAAAGTTCTAAGCTTAACGCATAAGCTTTACTTTCAGGTAGATGTGATTTCGATATGCAAGTAGTAGAAAAATTAATTTTGATATCAGATAATGTATCTGCAATCCCACTTAATCCGCTGGCTCCATCTATTTTATCACAGACCGTTATTCTCAATTCGCTCTTTAGTTTCTTCGTAATTCCAAGACTTCGCGGATAAAGTCACGCTACGGCCTGAACGGTGATTTTATCGCGAGCTTTCTTCAACCGAAATCAATCTTGGAATCATCAAGCGCCAGTTTAGTGGCTGTCTGGAGAGCAATAAAATCATATCGGCACCCAGAGATCTCTGCCGCGTGTAGGTGGACGAAAGGAAGCGAGTTTATATCTCGCGTTCAGCTCACGAACCTCTCATTTCTTCTTATCTTTATCGTCTTCTGTTTTCGCTGAACGGAAACGCGGCGAAAAGCACTAGCTTCTGTGATACCCGGAAGGATTCACACTAATAAAATGTTAATAGGTTAACTACTGAGCAAACGTCGACCTTCACGAGTAACAGAGTTGCTTGCTGTAAATTACCTCGTAAAGTTTTCCCGTTTGCAACCAAACACACTTTGTTCTTGTACGTTTTTACCTTGGATTCGATCAACGATTCCTCGTGTGTTTCTAAGCTTGAAAATATTGTATATGCTACCCAAAACGTGCCCAATTTTTGGAGCTTAACATAGAGTGTATCTTGCCCATTCTACTATGGACATGAAAACGCCTACAATGGGACTGACTACACCTACAATGAGACTGACCATGCCCACAATGAGACTCACCATGTCTACAACAGGCCTGAGCATTCCCGGAACTGATCTGACCATTCCCAGAACTGATCTGACCATTCCCAGAACTGATCTGACCATTCCCAGAACTGATCTGACCATTCCCACAATTGGCCTGACCACGCCCACAGCTAGCCTGACCACGTCCACAATGGGTCTGATCATGCCCAGTTTACACAAGCGACGTCCAATCCATATTAGAATCAGTCGAACCTAACATAGCCCAACCTATTTTACAAAAAATCATACCTACAAAACGTCAACTTACGTCCAACGTCTATCTGTTCACGATTTCGCAATCTCAAATAAAACTCCTCGCTACAAAGAGGCAATTTTTTGACAAGTAGCCAATATTTTAAATTCAAAGCCATGTCTACTGGGCTCCAAAACTTATCAACTCCAAGTTGGTTACGTTGATTCCTTGTGACCACATTTAGGTTATACATATATCCAGACGTGAATACTCTGTAACTGACTACGCAAATAATGCTTGACCACGCCCACATTAAATAAGTAACGCCCAAACCATATTATAAGCACTGAAGAACGATTCAGCTAAACCTATATTGGATCAGAAATAGTAATTTGTTTATTTAAGTTTAATCACTAAATGCATAAGCTAATGCACCAATTGTCGAGAAGTTTTGTAAGAATAACGAAAACAGCAAAATATACCTTTAAATCGACAGTGGATACTGATTCGACAATTAGGGCCAACAACCCAGTACGTAAGATTCTTAAAAAATATAAGATCTACGATTCATGGTTTCTCGATAGCAGCTCACACCTACTTCATACTTAGCCACGCCTTCTAGATACTGAACAACACCTTATAGGTACCAACCCAGCCAACAACATACTTTGCGGGTATCTTTTTTTAACCATGGTACATGTGACTTTACGCATTTTATCTTACTGTGACATCCTTAGCATTTAAGTTGCCTTACATTTGATATGACGAAAGTCATATTAAAGTCAACGGAAGCTTAAAAAACCTCCACGTGACTAGCATTAAAATTGACTTTAGGAAGTGTCCCTGGTAACGGCAAAATAAGCTATCAGTGATATCATAGTGAGGTAATATGGAAAAAGTCAGAAGGACCAAATTTTACATACTTCTTTCAATGACTGTATAATTCTCACGGCAAATAAAACATAATTGATACATGCAACCCGGTCCGAAAATCCAAAAGCTAACCCAGCTCGAAGATTTGATTTAAAAATTACCTTAAATTTCCGGTTATTTATGGAAACTTACCATAAACTTTCTAAAATTTCTGGTAATTTATGGAAACTTACCATGAAATTCCTAAAATTTCGCGTAAATTATGGAAACATACCATTAATTTCCTTAAAATTCTAGTAATTTATAGAAAGTTGCCATAAATTTCTTTAAATTTTTGGTAATTTATGGAAACTCACTATAATTTTCCGGTAATTTATGAAATCTTACCATAAACTTTCTTCAATTCCTAGTAATTTATGGAAACTCACGATAAATTTCTTAATTTATGGAAACTTGTAATGCAAACAGGTAATTTATGGAAACTTACCATAAGTTCTCTAAAATTTTCGGTTACATATAATAACTTATCATAAATTTTCTGTAAGTTATGGAAGCTTGCCATAAATTTCCGAATATTTCCGATACTTTATAAACACTTACCATAATTTTCTAAAATTTCCGATAATTTATGGACAGTTACCATAAATTTCCTTAAATTTCCAGTCATTTATGGCAACTAACCACAAATTTTCAGTAATGCATTGAAACATACCATAAATTTCTTTACATTTTCAGTAATTTATGAAAACTGATCATAAATTTCCGGTAATTTATAAAAACTTGTCATAAATTTCCTAAAATAGCCAGTATTGATGAAAGCTTACTCTGAAATACCTTTAATTTCTGGTAATTTATAGAAACTTGCTATGAATTTTCGGTAATCTATGAAAACTTACCACAAATTCCCGGAAATCTCCGGTACTTTATGGAAACTTACCATAAATTTCCTTAAATTTCCGGTAATTTATGAAAAATTGTTATAAATTGTCATAAAATTCTGTTCATTTATGGAAATTCACCCTAAATTTCCGGTAATTTATAGAAACTTACCATAAATTTCTTTAAATTTCCCGTAATTTATGATAACTTACCCTAAATTTCCATGTATTTCTTGAAATTTATGGACACTCTATAAATTTCATTAAACTTTTCGTTGTTTATGGAAACTAACCATAAATTTTTAGTAATGTATTGAAACTTACGATAAAGTTCTGAAAGTTTTCAGTAATTTCGGAAAACTTAACATAAAGTTTCGATAATTTATGGAAACTTACCATAAATTTCCGTTAATTCATGAAAACTTAACATAAGTTTTCTCAAATTTCCGTTAATTTATGAAAACTTAATATAATTTTTCTCAATTTCCGGTAATTTATGGAAAATTACTGTAAATTTCCTTTAATTTTTGGTAATTTTGGGAAATTTATCAAAAATTCCGGTAATTTATGGTCACTTATCATAAGCTTTCTAAAATTGTCGGTAACTTATAGATAATTCCTATACATTTCTTGAAGGTTTCGCTAACTTATGGAAACTTATCATAAATTCCCGGTAATTTATTGAAACTTAGCATAAATTTCCTTAAATTTCGGGTATTTATGAAAAATTACTATAAATTTTCTAAAATTTTCAGTAATTTATGGAAAATTACTATACATTTCTTTTAATTTCTGGTAATTCAGGGAAATTCACAAAAAAACTATGGAAACTTTCTATGAGTTTCCTTAAATTTCTGGTAATTTATGAAAGCTTACTTAATCTTCCTAAAATTTCTGGTAATTTATGGAAAATTATCTTAATTTTTCGAAAAGTGTCGTTAGCTTATGGAAACTTATCAAAATTTTTTAAAATTTTCGCTAACTTATAAAAATTTACTATAAATTTTTGGTAATTTATAGGAACTTTCCATAAATTTCCTATAATATCCGGTAATTGATGGAAACTTACTACAAATTTCCTTAAATTTCTGGTACCTAATGGAAATTTGCGTTAAATTTCCGGTTATTTATGAAAACTTACCATAAATTTCCTTAAACGTATGGTAATTTATGAAAACTTACTATAAATTTTCTACAATTTTCGGTAATTTATGGTCACTTATCATAAGTTTTCTAAAATTGTAACTTATGGAAACTTACTATAAATTTCTTGAAATTTTCGCTAACCTATGTAAACTTATCATAAATTTCCGGTAATTTATGGAAATCTACCATAAATTGACGGTAATTTATGTCAAATTGCCATAAATTTCCTGAATTTTTGGTAATTTATAAAAACTTACTATAAATTTCCTTTATTTTCCGGTAATTTATAATTTATTCTAAGGTTACTGTAAATTTCCGGTAATTTATGATAACATACAGTAAGTTACTGAACATTTACGGTAATTTATGACAGTTTACCGTAAGTTACTGAAAATTTCCAGCAATTTTTGAAAATTTTCAACCGAATTGTCGAGGTGGGTTAGCTTTTCGGACCATATAGTTTTGTCATTTTACCTTGCTGTGACATCGCAGTTCTAACTTATCCTTAGCATGTACTCATCCTGTAGTAAAATTTCAAGGCTATATGATGAAGTTCTAATGTGACCGGTGACTCAAAATGAAGTCACCTATGATATTTCGAAAAAGTTTCGTTACCTCTCCATTATCTTACTGGCAAATCACGGTGTTGATTGAGAATTTGCCGATTCCCAATTCACCTTATGGATGAGAATTTAAATTTCGGAAGAATATTCCTCAGTACGAAAATTCCCATCCACGCTCTCAACTTCAATTTAAAGATACCAGTCCTCACGTTTTCTGGAACCACGCCTACTTGATAGAAAATCACGTCTTATCAATAACGAATGCCACGAATCTTACCGATAATATATCATACCATATAGAAAATCACGTTTTTTTAAGACTACCGTAACTTTAACCCTCTGTCGCACAGTGGGAAAAAAGTATATTTTTTGGTTCAAACCACAATTTAGCTTACAAATAATAACCAACAAATAATAAACAAGGAATGTTTATTTTTTTAAGAAAAATAAAATGAAATTCCTGATAAAAATCTCGAGACTTATTTTAGAAATAGGTCTACAATTTTTTTAAAATAAATATATTTAAAAAGGCCGTTTTTTCAATTTGATATTTTAACTTCCTTTAAACAGTGCGAAAAATTATATAATCGTCTGAATTTGATAGAGACACATTAGTTTAAGATAATTCGATATTGTACATTCAACACGAAGATTTGTTATAAACAAATCATTTATTAAGTTGATGTTCTTCAACTTTCATAATTTTCAGATTATTCTTCCTTATTTGATAAGAAATTTGTTTTATAATAATACTCTTATGGTAAATTTTATTTCGAATTATCATTATTATTAGGATCAAATTTCATAAACAAATGCCAAATTTAAGCGTTTTTTTGACGAAAAAGCTCGTTTTCTCAATGTTAGCTTCTTCTAATTGGCTAACGAAAGACAATTTGAATACTAGACATGCTCAATCAAGTAATTTTATGATTAAAAAATGATTTATGATTAAAAAATTCAAAACAGGGACATTTTTTGTGTTGAAAACGTTTTTTAAAAATATATTGGTATAGCTAGATATGGTAATTTAAACAAGACTTATATCTAGTTCATAAATCCCACTACTAATAAAAACAACTTCATAAACAAATGCAGAATTTAGGCGATTTGAGAGGATGAAGGTCATTTTCTTCAGTGTTAGTACTTCTTATTGGCTTACGCAAGAAAATTTGAATATTAGGCATGATCGGTTAATAAATATGATTATTATTACAAACGACTTTTTTAAACAAATACAAAATTGGGTCATTTTTGTGCGTAAAAAGTGTTTTTAAATGTTGGTATACTTAATTTGATACACTCTGGTAATTTAGGAAAGATTCATGTTTATTTTAATAACTTGACTATTATTACAAACAAATCTATGAACAAGTGCTGAATTTGGAATTCGGCGATTTGTAACGAAAAAGCCTATTTTTTCAATGTTCGTACTTCTAACTGGCTAACACAAAACAATTTGAAAATTAGGCAGGATCGGTTAATAACTATGATTATTATTATGAACAACTTTTTTAAACAAATGGAAAATTTTGACATTTTTGTGTCTAAAAAGAGTTTTTAAATGTTGGTATACTTAATTTGATTAATTGTGGTAATTTAAGAAAAAAAAATTTTTTCATGAACTTCACTGTTATAAACAAATTTATGAAGAAATGCAGAATTTGGGCGATTTGTGTTGAAAAACCTGATTCTGTTAATTGTTAGTACTTCTAATTACTTTACACAAGACAATTTGAATATTAGGCATGATCAGTTAAAAAATTAGATTATTATTATAAACAACTTTTTAAACAAATGCAAAATTAGAAGATTTTTTAGCCTAGAAAATGTTTTTTTTAATGTTAATATTTTTAATTTGACACATTATGATAATTTACGTACTGATTATATCTACATAATAAATTCCGCTATTACTATAAACCAATTTATGAACAAACACTGAATTTGCTTGTTTTTGATGAAAAAGCTCAGTTTCTTCAATTGGCTAAAAAAAGACAATTTAAATATTAGGCAGGATCGGTTAATAAATATGATTATTATTATGAACAACTTTTTTAAACAAATGCAAAATTTGGACATGTTTATGTCTAAAAAGAGTTTTTAAATGTTGGTATATTTTAATTTGGTACATTATGGTAATTTAAGAAGAAATGATCTTTTTCTCAAGAACTTTACTGTTATTATAAACAAAGTTATGAACAAATGCAGAATTCGCGGAGGCGATTTGTGATAAAAAAAACTCATTCTGTTCATTGTTAGTACTTCTAATTAGCTTACAAGACAATTTGAATATTAGGTATGATCAGTTAATAAATATAATTATTATAAACAACTTTTTAAACAAATGCAAAATGGGGAAATTTTTTAGTCTGGAAAAGGTTTTCTTTCAATGTTGGTATGTTTAATTTTACAAATTATTAATTTAAGCACTAATTATATCTAGATCATAAATTACACTATTACCATAAACAAGTTTATGAACAACTACTAAATTTGGGCGATTTGTGATGAAAAAGCATATTCTCTTCAATGTTAGTACTTCTAATTGGTTAGCACAAGCCAATTTGAATATTGGGCAGAATCGCTTAATAAACATGATTATTATTATGAACAACTTCTTTAAAGAAATGCAAAATTGGGACATTTCTGTGCCTGAAAAATGTTTTTAAATGTTGGCACACTTAATTTGATACATTATGGTATTTTAAGAAAAATTTATGTTTATTTCAAGAACTTCACTATTATTATAAACAAATTTATGAACAAATGCAGAATTTGGACTTGTGATGAAAAATCTCATTCTATTCATTATTAGTACTATTAATTAGGTTACACAAAACAATTTGAATATTAGTTATGATCAGTTAATAAATATTATTATTATAAACAACTTCTTCAAACAAATGTTAAATTGGGACATTTTTGAGCCTAAAAATGTGTTTTTAAATGTTGGTATACCTAATTAGATGCAGTATTGTAATTGAAGTATCAATCATGTTTAATTGATATATTCCACTATTAATATACACAAGTTGATAACGAAATATATTCATATAATCGACTTTTATAATACACAAGTTTTTTGACGCAAAAGCTCATTTTCTTCAATGTTAGTACTTCTACTTAGCTAAAACAAGACAATTAGGACACCAGGCATGTTTACGAAATTTTTTTATGTTATTCTTAATAATAATTATTTGAATAGAAATTTTTTCAATCAGAGTATCATTATGGAACAAATTGTTTATGAAATAAAGAAGAATAATCTGAAAATAATGAAAATTGTAGAAAGTCATTTAACAAGTAATTTGTTTATAAAAATTTTTCTCTTGAATGTGCAATATCAAATAATTTTGAACTATTGTTGCTCTATAAATTTCAGGAAATTGAAAAATTTTCGCTCTATTCACAAGAAGCTAAAAAGCCGAATTGAATAAGTGGGCATTTTTTGGATATATTTGTTAAAAACAAAAATTTTAGACCTTTCTCCAAATCGGTCTCGACATTTCTCTCAGGTATTTCACTACCTTTTTTTAAAGGAAAGAAACATTCAAATTGGTCAATATTTGTTTTCTAAATCGTATTTTGAAGCAAAAAATGACCACTGTATTGGACTGATTTAATACTTCTAGTCAGAATTTGTCACTTTAACACAATTTAAGCATTAACATACTACAATAAACTAATCTGATAAGCTGAGTATGAATGCATTTTCTATTGATTTTTTCAATTAAAAATAAATTTGTTTCTTCTCCGAAAAAAATTAAATTTTAAGCCAAAAAACTAACTGGTTCTCTTATCTCCATTTTTGGTGAGTAGACTCAATGCAGAATATCAGCCGCTCTCATTAGTATGCTAATACTAATTAACATACTACAATAAACTAATCTGATAAGCTGAGGTGCTATTGTGGACCAGCATAAATTCACACACATTGCTGAGAATTTAGAAAAGAGTTTATCCTATTTCATGAAACGAAGTCTTACGTATAAGGATTAGTGAGCTTCAATTACGAAAACGATCGTTTATTACTCCTAGGTGTTTGTACAGTCCATTAATGTGCATTTAGAGTTGCGGTACTAATTTCTACTTACCTAGCCTTCTAAGCTAACAATTCGCTCTCCTTCCGTAGCAAGGACCCTACTTATTCCCACCGTGCTTTCTACTGTATTGCTGAGACTAAAACAAATGCCACACCGGAGCATCGCCTGGCACAATATTTACTCGCAAACAGCACCATTGGCCCTTTTAGAGATACTCGGAAAGCAAATGGAACGTCCTGGAAACAACAAAGCCAGGACAGCAAAATGCTTCCGCTTACCATTTGTCGCGACTTTCGATGAGCTGAGAATTATGTTGACTTTCCTCCGCTTGATACCTCACAGCTAAAAAGACTCAGATTTTTGGGCAAAGAGGTTAGGAACAGAGGCGTAACTAGAACCGTGTAGGCCCCTCCGCAAAAATGTTTTGGAGGCCCCTCTTATAAAACTAAAAAGCAGACAGCGTACCTGAAATATATTTTTAAAAATACAATATCTCATATAGTTCTTTTTATAATATATTACAAATTATATTTTATTTTGGATAATTTATATCATAAATTAAACACGGTTTTGACTTAAAAATTAGTATTGCATCGTAAAAAGAAAAAAAATCGGAACGTTGCTATATTGCGATTCGTCTTGCTTTCACTTTGGCAAACTTATTAATAACACTTTCGATATCCAATTCTTTTGCAGCATTCTTTTTTCACAATGTCTAAGGTGTGATTAAAGACATTGATTTTAAAAAATTCTTCACTATTATCAAAACGATGGTCTTCGGT
>JBAGKK010505132.1:0-14455 GCA_037177015.1 Euceroptres primus | reverse complement strand
AGTTCAAAATTAGAATAAGTATCAAGTATCTCGTAAACGGTAAGAGATAGCTAAAAACGGTTATCATTTTTAGAATTGCCATCAAAGGGATATACTGTATAAATAATATTGAAAAAATATAAAGAGGTGAAGACGTAAAAGTTAAGTGTAATGTTTATGTGAATAAACAATATAAATAATTTGTGATTTGTAAAAGGGAATTAGTGACGCCCCTAGGTCGCTTAGGGTTTAATGATGCCCCGATCCTTGATCGAAACGAAAGGTCTGGTTGTCATAAATCACTGTAATACAGCAGTTCCAAATCTCAGTCTATTATCTCCAAGTCATAGAAACTTGTCGTCAAGACATATTTGAAGTCTAGCTCCGCCTCAAAAATGAGACATTGAAACATGTCTTCAATTTGACTTGAGGCATGTCTTGATTGGGGGTGTGTCTAGTCGAAACCAAGTCGAAAAATTTTTACACGGAGATGTAGAATATTGTTGTCGAAAGTACCCAATATCGATATCAAATTCATCGCACAGATATCTGATGCACTCTCAAGTGCAGCCCGCCTCCTATCTTTCTCTTGGCACAGCGATTCTTTTAAATTGTTTTGGCTCGCTTTCGACAGTCTTGTATACAGGACGCCGTGGAATCGTTTCGATGGCCCAATTCAAGCGGGCAAAATTTCAAAAGTCGTGCCCAGCAAAGTCCGTCCACGAAACGACGTTACTTGAAGTTTCGAATATCGCCAATTCCATGGACGGTTACGTACTTCCGGCAAGGTTTCGTGAAACTTTCTCGTGTCTCTGCTGCATTTACCCTCTACAGCGTCGCATTAGGTTGAAGATGCGAAACGCTTTTCCGAAGTTCACGTCAACGATATCGACTACGACTAAGTTTCTATCGATAATTAATTACATTCCGATGGGTGTTCGCTATGTTTTGTCAGGTCTCCTGCGCAACTCTTATTACTTAAATGTTCTGTACATGTACTTACGGTCACACTCAAGATATTTTTCGCCAAATGTTGGAAGAGACGGTTTTAATCAGTTTTAAATTTTCGGCAATGAATGTATTGTAACTGGGAAAATTTTGTACGTTATTCCGTAACAGAATTTAAATATTAGTATCGCCTGATTATAGTTCCGCAAGTACAACTACTTGCTTTGTTATTCCGTCGATTACCATCCACCTCGAGTCAATTCCTCTGCATTCCTAAATGGAGCGGCTAAAGGGAGATATCGGGGCATGCGATCTCTTTGTAAGAGCGGATTTCGGGACACGACTTGCATTTCCTGTGCCATGCCCTGGCAGGTTTTCATTGTCGGGCATTACCATATTCTTCTCGTTGCTTGGGTTTAATTCTTGCGCAGTGCCATAGCCCCCTTCATGGAATTACTTCGTATTGCAGGAAGGTAATCCTATGTCCACTTTGCTCTCCTTCTCCCTGCCTGGATGCAACGAGCTTAGGCGGCCATTTTACGCCTACGATACACATGTAAGTATATGTAGGACTCAACACGTTAATATTCACCGAAGCGAAACGACTCCATGTATTATTGAACTCGGTCCTTCGAAGAAGAAGATTGTTACCTGCACTGCAGTCACTTTTTATTTTCATTCCCTTTCATTGTACGCATCTACCGACGGTATAAGTTATTACATTCCCGACTAAATCAGTTGAATACAAATGAGCAATGAGTTATTTTTTTGTGCTTGTAAACAAACATTTCATATCATAACTCAGTGGACAACTTCCTAAGGAAGTGCTTATCATGCATATGTAAGACCTGTCATTTGGGGCCTTTGAAATGTCCCTTAAGACTTTGTGCAACTGCAGGTGACTATCGTTAGACGTCAGACGACCTAAGGGCGGTCTCAGAACTTCAATGTCTGTCCAATTTCTGGCATCCGAACTGAAGCACTTGCTTTGAATATGAGACATTCATAGGACAAAGATTAGTCAGACCTTACAGTTAGGACGTTATGAGCAAGATAGTCTAGAACTTGCCACTGAACACAGTTAATCGAACTTAAATTATTAATTTATTAAAGGAAGAATAAATCCTTTTTACCAAAATGGCCATATTTTAAAGAACGAAAGTTCTTGCCAAAATTAGGTATAAATTGATTGCAGTTTGTTGTGCATATAGGTAATTTATTTTATCATCCGTACAAATGTGTAAAAAAACAACGTTTGGTCCGCCAAATGACAAACCTTTTCGAGTGAATTTATAACTTTATAACATAGTAGCATGTGATATTTGATGTTAACCTAGAAATACAAACTCTTGGTTCAGTATATAACTGAACCAACATAACACCAAAGATCACATGCTACTATGTTATTAAGTTATAAATTCACTTGAAAAGGTTTGCCATTAAGCGGACGAAATGTTGTATGTTTTAAACATTTGTGCTGATGTTCAAATAAATTACCAGTATACACAACAAACTTTAATCAATTTATACCTAATTTTTATCACTGGTTGACAAAACTTCTGGAAATTAATATATGCTTGTCAAAAATTAAGAACGATTAACCTGAGATACCTTCCAGTCGAACAAATACAATTTTAAAAACACTTTTAATGAAACTGGTAGTTTCCGAGACGAATATTTGGGAGAACTCGGCAGCGTTTACACTAGCCATCGTAATTAACTTAGATCGTAATTTTGCGAGGAGTTGCGTAAGTTAGGTTGCCATCAGTAGCGTTGCCAATCCATGCAAGTGCACAACTAACGCGGGTGCATATCAGTTGTGTTGTGAATGGGTTGGCAGCACTACTTCCGACAATGTAACTGACACAACTCCTCGCAAAGTTACGACGGCCTAACCTAGTTACGTCGCCTGGTGTAAACGCTACCATCCTGTCCAAGTGTCCAAGCGATTCCCAGAGTAAGAGAGTGACGATGATAATTGAGAAACGTTACGTTTAATCTAAAGCGAGAAGTACTGAAGAGTAATCCAATCAAATTGAAGATTCGTGATCACATGATTAGTCGACTTGATCGCTCAAGTTTGCAGTCTTGTTCCTGCACGGAAATTATCCCTGCGCATACAACACTTTAAAGCACAATTCTATTTAAAAGCTTTAGAAAAGATTTATTATTAATCTCTACAAAATAATAAGCGTCCTTAAATGCTCGAAGTTTTTTTGTTACCGATTTGAAAACAAATCTTTTTAGACCAATTAAATTAAAATCGGTCAATATTTAGGGGTCGCTCATCGCTGCCAAACTTTTGTGGGGTACGTACTCAGGGTTAATCGCGCGCAGTCGCACTTTTGTAGGAGCTCAATGCCCTTACTTACTACTCTATACGTGAAATTTAACTAAAAAGTGATATAACTTTCTAGAATAATAAAATTATTATAGTATTAATTTAATATGTAAAAGAACATATTGAAAATACAAACGACTTCATAGAGTATATCGTAAGAAACAAACAAATAATAATTAGTACTACGCTTCTTTCTGCGCAATCGTTGACAACTTTTAGATGCTTCACAACTTCAAGTGATCTTTAGTGCTCGTACTTTTTCCACTCAGTAAAGTCTATCTATAGGAACTCAGTAGAAAGCTTTAGATCTTTAAAGAAAGCTATGGATGATTTGGTCACAAAATCTGCTAAACATCTTTTTGCTATGGCAGGACATGATTTTGTCAACTGAATGCTTGAAAGGGGCTGTTCCTCTCCAGAATATTCTTGTAAGTAACACATAATCATAAAATTGATGATCAGTTATCCTAACTTTTAGGATCTCTGGAGAGAAACAACCATGACTTTCTTTAAAGAACTAAAACTTTCTCCTGATAAGGAGTACCTAAAGATAGACCCTTCTGAAAGGCAAAAAAACGGGCACTAGCAAGATCACTTGAAGTTGTGAAGCATTTAAAAGTTGCCAAAGATTATGCAGAAAGAGGCGTATACTCAGAAAACTATTTGATTGAATCAACAAAATTTTACTTGGTTCAACCATAGAATTTGGTTATTATACGGACATCCAAATGTTTGGTTGAGTGAACTAAAAGTTTTTGTTGATTTAGCGAAAAATATATAATTTGGTATGTCCAACCAAAGATTTACTTCAATCAACAAAAAATTTGGTTAACTCAACAAACGTTTAAATTCCTTGAACCAACATTTTTGTTGAAATAAACTAAACGATTTGGTTCAATCAACAAAATATTTTTTCCCGTCTATTTTTAACCAATGACGAGTGCGCATGCTCAGTTGACCTCGCATGCGCAGCACTTATTCATTAATCCCTCCTGAAATAAAGAAGAAATACCGCGTATACGTGGTCATTGGGTCATGGGTCATTGGGTCATGACACTCGCGTGTCATGTAAGGAACGTGGCAATTTTACTGAAATCTGAAAAAAAATATCGCATGCTACAAGGGAGGGAAGCATAATATGAGACCGTCCACGAAGAAAAGGACCTAACATAACGCCCGAGAGCTAAATTTTACAGAAGGAGCGATTGAAGAGGCGGCCAACACAGGAACTTCATAAGAGGGCCTGCCTCACTTTGCAGTTTACTAACGATTCGAATTTTAAAGATAAAAGAATAACCTTTTTTATTATGAAAGAGCAACTCTCAAGAATTATCGGTTGGTGCTAAAAACTAAAAATCCATTTTTTGGCGTGAGGTCCCTTTTTTAGGGGACAGTCACAAATACTATTTCCTGATTGTAGCACTGATCCAAAAATACACAGAAGCCGGTTTGACCAAAGATGAAATGCAGCTTCAGTGCTTACCCAAAATAGTGCGAGATCATCGGTTCCTGAACTGAATAAAAAATACTTAAATAGTTGATGCATTGTAGATAATTATTTTTTGTTTGTTCTTTGCGATCTAGTCTATGAAATCGTTTGTATATTCAGTACGATATTTTACATATTAAATTAATACTATTCAGTAAGGTCCATTGGGAAGGAGACAATTGTGAGACAGATGCTCGTGAAACAAATGTGATTCGATATTGCTGTCTCACTATACTGTCTTCTTCCGAATGGACCTTACTGTATACTACTTTTATTATTCTATAAAATTATTTCACTTCTTAGATAAATTTTACGTATAGAATAGTAAGTAAGGGCATTGAACCCTAGAAAAGCGCGATTGCGCGCGCTTGACCCTGAGTGCGTACCCCACAAAAGTTTGGCAGCGATGAGCGACCCCTAAATATTTACCAATCATGATTTAACTGGTCTAAAAAATTTTGTGTGCAAAGCGGTAACAAAAATTTCGGGTGGACCTTACATCTTTCGAACTTTCATATTTTAAGGAACTCCTAGTGTATAGTGCGACTCTAACTTTATCTGTTTTTGTCCGATTTTTACTCAGTAACAATTTGAACATCCGTAAAGTGTCTGCCTTTATCCGGTTTATATGTACCATTCGTAACCCAAACAGTTAATATTTATAGTCCCGCGTTGGACTGAAACCATTTTCGACTGACTGTTATCCGGCAACCGTAATAAAAAATGTTTGAATGCAAAGTCTCATTACAGAATGTGTCTGAATGTGTCTGGTATATATCCGCCATCTGAAATATTTTAAGTAATTTGAGGCACAAAATCGCAATCAGCCCGTTTTGATCCGGAATTTTTTCGTCAATTAGAATCATAATTTTTTTGTCTAAAGTGACAACAGGAGTCGCTGCTGTCACCTCCGGACAAAGATGGCACCGTTTCATAACATTCAGTACGTCGTGCCTCATGGCACGTCAGTTTTGCAATGATTTTTGATCTCTATCAGTATATAATCGGGATCGGTTGTCATATGTGCAGAATTCTTGCCGCAAGTAGAATATCACAGTGATCTTCTGGAGTGCTGTTTTTTGCGAAAATTATGCACTTTAGCATATTTTCCGGAAACGACATGTCAGTGTCTGATAGTTTTATAGTAGCGTAGAAAATACGTTAAAATTTTCACGCAGATTGTACGAAGCACTCTCGTTGTTCAAAATATAGTGAAAAAATTAATTATTGATCTGAACAATCTTAAAACATACTTTCAAGTCATTAAAAAAAAATTTTCTTCTCGATTCAGGGAGGACAAAAACCTAGGTTTCAACCTAGCTTTTAATCTGGTTAAGAACCTAGGTTAGTATCAGGCTTATTCTAGGATTTAGCGGAAACAAGTACCAGGTTTTGGCAAGGTTGATGCTATGTGGGTAAGTAAGGTGGAGGCATCAATAATTGTCAAAGTAGAATAGTTTGCGGATTTCGATGATAAATGTCTTTTTTTATTTTAATAACACTCAATTTTTATGTTTCACACACAGGCTGATTTAAGAATTATTTATGATTCTTACTATAAAAAATAAATTAAACTTTCAACGTAAATTAAATAAACTTTTTAATAGAAAACTGATTACCCTTTGGTAATTGGTGCCTTTGCCCCGTGAACAATTCAGAACGCGTTTCATGTTCCAAATTATTATTTCTCATTATATTTTTTCACGTTTAATAAAAGCTCTTAATATTAAATAAATGTATTCAGTTGACTAAAAAGCAGATAGAGTCGGTTAAATGCCGGATAGATTCGAATAGAGAGCTACATTAAAATGCCGATCGAGTTTCAGCAAGAACCTGGTGTGCAGCAGATGAAAAGTGTCATCAGAATCAGGTAATATTTTATACAAAAACTAGACACAAAATTCGTGTACAATTCCGTATCAAAACAGACAGGTTGCGTTGTTAAAGTGATGGTCGAGTTGCAGACAAGATCGAATAGGTACCGCATTAAAAGTGTCGACTTAATTCAGACACGATCCGTTATTACACATTAACTCTACTCATTTCTGGTTCTATTTGGCAGACAGAAACCGGATAAGGCCGGTTAAACAGACATTACTTGACTTAAGATATTTTAACTGTTGTTTAATGACGAATAAGAGTCGGACAGACTCAGACATAAACCGCTTTAGACTTAGTTAATATTTTACTGCAATCGGTTTACCAGATAAGAGACGGATAAGAACCGAATGCAATTTAGGATGATTGCAGACTAAATCCGGACACAAAATCCTGACAAGATTACGGACAGAGCCGGATAAAAACCGTTTTTTATCCGTTTTCTGTACGACATTTTAAGTAAGGTGTAGTTCTCTCTGCTAAAATCTAATAACCGCTTCAATCGTATGTATCCCTTATCTGGATAAGCAGTTGGATCATTTTCAAGACTATTTTCGTCGGTTACATAAACAAAAATGAAAACAAAAGTCTAAATAAAGATTCTTAAAATATCGAGTGTGCTTTTTTTGGACAAGATTGGACCCAAGCTCTGTGAACTATTTATTGAATAATTCAAGGATAAAAATCTGGGAAAGTGAGTTTTTCAAGTGATAAGGGTTAAGTTTAAACAGTCGAGAGTTGGGATGCAAGATAGGAAGGGAGATGCACTGTTTGGGTTCCGGATTACAAAGCACGTCTTCCTATATCCGTTGCTTATCTCACGCCCGGGTCTAAGGCTGCGGCATGTTGGCTGGACTGGATTTAGTGGATTTTCGCTGACCATACGTTAGTTTACCTGCGGCCCGTGCTGGGATATCCACACATAAATTTCTGTATCAGACAATGGGTAATTGTACGATCCCCCGGCGGACCCTGCTCCATTCCTCTCACACCTCTTCTCACTCTTTGACACCCCCGCCATGTCTGCCTCACTCATGTGAAATAGCATACCTGTATGCATAGAGAAACTTAAGCTACTCTTAAAGCAACTATTCGTATTCCTTGACACTTATCAGCTATATATTTTAAAATAATGCGAAAGTTCATCAGAGTCGTTTTCAAGTCTTTAACGTGCCAATTAAATAAGTGCAAAAGATATACAGCATTTAGTGACCGTCTTAAACTGTACCATGTATACAAATCGACCGCTTTCGCGTGGACGCTTGAGTCGTCATTGGACTACTGTCGGTAGTTAAGGTTTACAACTTTCTGACTCTATCTACTGCCTTACGACTTTGCAACTTGATACAGGTTTTAGCACATCGCTTCTTCCCTCTTGGATGCTCTTGGGCATGAACTAAGTCTGTTTCTGCGCGAGGCCGGATCAGCTGAGAAGAAAGGGGCTGAACTCTTGAATATTTTACCGTGACACTTCATGGGACTACGAAGAACACGTACTAGCGGAGGGAGGAATGTTGATTTGGAGAACAAAGGTGGGAAGTTAAACCAGTACATTGCAAATATACATCCGAGGGACTTAAATCCTCCGGGAGCGATCTTATCCGCGTAAACACGCATCGCTATACAATTGACCCAATCCGATCGTTGCAATCGAGCTGAATCTGGGAAGAGATATTTGATATACACAGTTAAAAGAAATTTTATGTCATAAATTAGTGAAAAAACTCCCTCTTATCTTCTCTGACGTTCCTCGTTTTAATTAAGTCCCAATCGGGTCCTAATTTCGGTTTAGGGAGTCAAAGAGGATCTAAATTTATTATAAAAATGGTATCACAGGTATCTCAATTAACGAGTTCTGAGCCCTGGATAATCCCCAAAATATAATAATCCCCCTCGAAACGTTTGCCTAAATAGTTTCGGATTTTCTGATGTTGCAAACACACGGCTAGTCACAGATTTGAAGATTGGAGACACTCCTAGGAAGTCCCACTCTCACTCACTAAGTTCACAATAGTTATAATCCTCTTTTTTGACAACAAGGATTGAAAGTTCTGTTTCTCATACAATGTTTTAGTTTAAAGAGAAATAAATAGTTTAGATTTAACTGACTAGATTTAAATAGTTTAGATTTAACAACCAGATTTAACTGGTTGTTAAACTGGACATAACAATTTAGAATCAACCGACACAACGAAGCTAATTGATGACAGTTTGATTAATTGAATGGAATTAAGTTGATAACTTCTATGATAAAGTGAGAATTACAACTTCAGATTTACTGAATTAAGTTAACTTGCTATCTCCAAGAAAATTACAGACTGACTCCTACTAACTGCAACTACTACTACTGACTAAAAACTAAAATACAACTGTGGAACTTAAATGCAACTGAACTGCTTCGCTTGGAGCTTTATAAGGTTAATGCGTGAAAGATTGACAAACGGTCCTTTGCTTGGATTTACAATTTAGGTTCCTTTTCAGTTTGACGCTCAACGCAAGGCAGCTTAGTCAAGCGGAAAGGAAACACTTTTCCGCACCTTACTTTTTAGTTTGATACTCAACGCAACGCATCTTAGTCAAGGAAAAGAATCACTTCTCCGTTCCTTACGTTGATATGATTAAATAATAAGGCCGCGGGACGTGACCGAAAATACAGGGTAATCGTTCAAGATAACGTTCGATGAATTAAACAAACGATTATCGGTTTTGCTTAAAATTAGACTGATCAGAAATAGTTTACATAAAATAATATAAATTCTCGAAAGATTCTTGCCTGATATAAAACTAAATCTTGAAAATGAATATGCCCCAACTCCTACGGTGCATTCTTCTTTTCCATTACAGCGCAGCACCATCACGGCTAACGAAATCGACAAACATGTGCACAAGAAGATTATGTTGTAGAATGAGGGGGAGGGGGATACGGACTTGCGAAACGGGAACCTGCACTGCTTACGCTTCCCCTCCTTGAAACCAGAGTCGAACTTTTCCGGAAACTTGCTAACTGAAGCACGAGCGACGATATTACAGGAAGGGCCTCGTCGAACGCCACAGTCCTCGTTCGTCTACTCTACCTCCTGCACTACTCAAACTACCAATAAAGCCGCACACTGTACCCCTTCAAAACCACACTTCGTCTCGGGAATTGTTTAATTAATTAGTAAGAAGACTGATTACATCTCCTTCAATTTCATTGAATTTCCTCATGCTCCTCTTCCTAAAAACCACCATCGTTTCTTGTAAATCTGTGCATCACATCAAAGAGGAAAATTGCACTTCTGGTATTCTTGAAATAAGTTTTGGTTAAAATAGGCTTATGAAGATTTTACTACTCCGGTTTTTTCAATCCATATTCATCAAGTTTCTTTTATAAAGCTCTTTATTAACACAGAAAATGTTTTTTTTCGAGAAACACAAGAACTATTGAGATGAAGTAGTTTTCGTCCAGAATTGAACTCACTTATATGTAGGTTCTAAGGTTAGGAACGTGTTTCATCAAATTCGAATATTATATGAAGTCATGAGAATGACAACTCGGTAAAGACCATTTGAAGTTGCTCCCTGAATTAGGTAATATTACTTAGGGGCCAACTTCGAATGGTCTTTAACGAGTGATCATTTTCATGTTTTGATATAACTCGTAATGATCGTCTTAGACTCGAGTAACTCGAACGAATATATATTTTAAACTCTATTTTCTCCTAAGGTTATACCTGGTAAAGAATTCTCGCCGCTTCCTCTGGTCTCTCGTAACTCTCTTTGTCTCCTTCTGACACCAATAAACCATTATAAACATGCAGCCTCTCTAGGTGTGGAATTCCCTCCATATATGGTAAATTTCAAGAATAAATATCACGTTTCGAAGAGTTGAACCATATGTTTCACAGATTTAGTCGAGTTTAGAACGACGCAATCTACCCGAGTCTTTATGGTTAGTTAATGAACTTGACCTTAACCCTTTTCGGCATGGTGGGATGTAGGGTATGCTACCTTTTTTCGCATTCTTTCAATTTTTTAACACATACCGAGTTTTTTGTTTCTACTGGATCCCTAAAACATGAAGGAGTATTTAAAATATATAAATACGCATTAATTATTAACTGCAAAAATACCGTAAATAAGCAAATAGTCAAAATAATTGCTTTTTTTAGGAGAAGTGCATTTTCCACTAATCTATTCCAAAAATCAAACCGGCAATTTTCTTATGTACCTAATATATTCTAAAGTATTTTTCGAAATTTTCCGCCATGTTGCTTTTGTTATTAATTCTTGTTTTTGCTTGTATAAAAATATATGAAATACAATATTTTCTAAACTAAATCCAAAATCAAAATTTTATTTCCTTGGGTCGCTGGATCCGGTTCTTAAATAAAAAAACTTTAATTTCGAAAATTAAAGATCGTCAATTCAACATGAATAATGAAAAATTTTGAAAATTCGCGTAAAGTTTTTTTCTTGTATTGAAACTCGTCTTCTAGGGTTTTTTGGCTTGCTGAATCCGTAAAAAATTTATAATTTTCAAGGTTCAAGATGGTGGAGTCGATTATGGCGGATGGAAATTTTCAAAATTAGTCAATTTAAAAAAAATCGTCTTCTAAGGGTCTTTTTGGGTCGCGGAGTCCAAATTTAAGGTAAAAAATTTATAATTTTCATAGTTGAAGATGACGGAGCAAATATAGTAGATGGGAATTTCCAAAAACAGTCTAATTTTTTGAAACTCGTTTTCGAAGGGTTATTTGAGTCTCTAAACCCGAAGCTGGTGTCGAAATTTTCAAATCTCAAAAATTCGCAATTTTTGAATTAACAAAGTTTTTTTATACATCATTATTATATTTTAATTCCTCTTCCGGATTTTTTTGGTGTCCCTAAACTCGAATGATTATTTATTGTTAGAAATATTTTGATTGAAAATTGTAAATTTTTTACTCGAATTTTAATTCGAATTTAGCGACCCGAAAAAACTCCAGAAGAAGAATAAACCAAAAATAATGACCTTTAAAAAATGATCCACAATATTGGCGACGCCATCTTGAATTTTGAAAACTATCCATTTTTGAACAAGCTACAACAGCTACCCTTGGAACTAAAAACTAGCAATCATTATGCGAATAATACTTTAATCTTCAAAGTCGACGAAAATAGCAATTGGAATTTTCCATTTTTATTGCAATACTTTGCGAACTTCGCCCATCACAGCAAAACTTCTCTCTTCTTTATAACTCAATAACAAGAACTCGGAAATGGCAATTATACTTTCTTATTTGGTTGCTCAGCTTCCTAGTACTTATGTTCTTCTGAAAATGGATTTTTTTACATTCTCATTAAATGAGAACGTATTACTTTTGCGTAAAATTTTATCCCCCCAGTTTTCATAAAATCTCCATGTTTTGAGAGCCTCTGAAGTCGAAAAGCAGAGCTCGGTTATGGCGTCTGTTATGGTTACCAGCATAACTTTCGAAAAAATTTGGTATAGGATTGTGCTTTGGTATACTGTTCGAGTTTTTTTAAAAAAAGGTCTTGTAATTGAAACCTAGAAATTAAAAAAATTGAAACATTTTCATATTTTTTCTCAAACAAGAAAATTATATACATTATGACCGGATTTATCTACAGTTTATGATAAAGTTTAAACTATTTTTTTTTAACAGAACCATCTGCAGCAAAGTGTGAATGTTACAAAATTACTTCTGTAAAGTTTCTAATATTTCATAACAACTTACAATTAGTAGAAGTCCCACTCTGCAAAAGAAATGTTTCTTTCCATTGTTTTTAGTGCTAATTTAATCCTTCAGGAAGGCTGAATTTAATTATTAGTTTTTTCTGGTTACCACTTTAAATATCTTAACCTTCGAGTAACTAAAGATCTGAACAGAATAAATAAATTGCAGAAAACAGATTTTCCGAGAAGTCAGAATAAAACTTATAAGCGCAGTAGCGTGTGCTACTTATTTTGAGTTTTCACCTAGATGGTACAATTTATAAACCTTCAGCAAACAGAATCGACTTTATCTGGATCTAGTAAAGATATTAGAAATGTATCAGAAATCATTTTTTGATTTTTCTTTCTTTTCTTTGACGTCAGCATTAATAGAATCACCTAGCTTACAAATAATATTATTTTTCCTCGTTTCTGATCAGCTTCCGAAGAAACTGAATCAAGTACGTCGATATCCAACAAAAGATAGAAAGACAATGAATGGGATTATTATTTTTTACACTTTACAACGTTCATTTACAGATAACAATTATTCAAGTTACATAAATCAAATGAGTTAAATTGTATTCAATTTTTTTTTTATAAGAGAACTGGAACGAGCCAGGTAGTTCAACATTTCCCAGATAAGCATTTTCAAAAAGGTAAAATAATACGGAGCGACTATTCAGAATTATTGGGAAAAAAATCTGCCCGGCCCCCTTCGCGGGCGCGGGCACATTCTCATCGGGCACTTTGCTCGCAAGTTTGAGCGCGCCTAGGGCGCGCGGAGTGTCCGTCGCGCTTCGCGCTCCGATCCAAAATACTCGTCGTGCTTCGCGCTCCGTTATCGTTAGACCTCGCGCGCAGCGCGAGGTCCTTATAGCTTGCGAAGGTCGCATCGCTCGCTAGTTTGATCGCGCTTCCGAGCTCGCTTTGCATGGGCTTTAGAGTCGAAAATGAAAACAAGCTGTGTTTTTTTAACCAAACGTTTCGACTCTCATGTGAGTCCTCTCCAGTGGTTTATTTCTAAAAACAGAAATTACATGTGACATAAACACTGTTTGTTTAATTAAACAATTATACATTTTGATAACTAAATATACAAGTCTTAAGCAACCACTAAAAGATTTTTATTTTTATTTTTATATACAATTATAAAAGAAAAAATGTTTTTAACATTCAGAATAGCAGAAATTAAAACGAAGAAATATTTTCTTGGCGAACAATAACAATAAAAATTGAAGTAGGATGAATATTTCAATAATATCTAGAATTTCTGGAATCTCATCAGTTATACGATTTTATAAATACCTTAACAATCGTGTAAGAAATTTTTTAACTGATTAAATTCCAGAAATTCTGGATATTACTGAAATATTCATCCTACTTCAATTTTCATTGTTATTGTTCTTTAAGAAAATATTTTTTCGTTTTAATTTCTGCCATTCTGAATGTTTAAAACATTTTTTCTTTTATAATTGTACATCAAAATAAAAATAAAAATCATTTAATATTTGCTTGAAACTCGTATATTTAGTTATCAAAATGTATAATTGTTTAATTAAACAAACAGCGTTTGTATCGCATGTAATTTCCGTTTTTAGAAATAAACCACTGAAGAGGAGTCACATGAGAGTCGAATCGTTTGGTTAAAAAAACACATCTTTTTTTAATTTTCGACTTTAAAGCCCATGCAAAGCACCAACAAATTTCATAAGCAGAGGGTCAATAGAAATCAATAAAATGAAGAAAAAAAAATATATATTAAGGCATCAATGTCTGGTGTGTTTCATATTTTTATTTTGAAACAAAAATTATTTTTTAAATGTTTTTAAAAATAAAAACTAAAACGCACGAGACATTGATGCTTCAATATATTCTTTATTATTTTCCGAAATTTCAGCATGATACTTGAATTTCTCTCTTATTAGGATAAGTTTGAGCGCGCCTAGACCTCGCGATTATATTTGCGACTCAGTAACATTTTATTGATTCGTTAGAAATTAAATCATGTTTAATTTTCTCAAAGCGATCAGGACTTTTAAAGGGATTGTTAACTTTGTTTTTGATTTCAAGTTCAAAGGGCAATTAACTTACTTAAGGCTCTATCGACCTTAAGGAACAC
>JBAGKK010505111.1:0-14456 GCA_037177015.1 Euceroptres primus | reverse complement strand
TTTCATGATATTTCGATAGATTCCAAGGAATTTTAAGAGATTTCTAAAGATTCCGACAGATTTTAATGAATATGAATGACTTCCACGTATTTTAAACGATTTCAATGAACTGGTTTGCCAGTGATATTGCGGAGCCGTACATTGACATTTTATGAAAAATGTAATTGTTATAAACAAATGGCATAAACAAATTCTCTGCGAATTTGTTTATAGCAATAACGTTTGTAATGAAATGACAGTATACTGTCGTTCAATAACTGCGGCAAACCAATTAAAACAAATTTAAAAAAAAAGTACTCAAAACTTTAAAAAATTGCACAAAAAGCGAATTTGTTTATGCCATTTGTTTATAACAATCACATTATTTAGAAAATGTCAGTGTACTGCTTTGGAATATCACTGGCAAACCAATTGAAAGAAATTTCCAAAAAAAGGTACCTCAAACTTTCAAAAAATGCTTAAACTCTGCATTTGTTTATATTATTTGTTTATAACAATGAGAAATATACTTCCATTTATTTTTCTAAAGCTTGTATATGACTTCAAATTGGATTACAGACATAAATCACTTTACAAATATTCAAAATCATTACAAAATCTCAGACTGCTGTTTATAACAATACAATTAGTATTTTACGAATCTGTATTTATCGATTACACATTAATATTACTCAAACTGAACAATTTATGCATTTTTAATGCATCGGAAACTTAAAAATTTGAATTTTTGTACAGTGTATACTGAAATAAAAAAAATTTATCAACTTTCTCTAAAAAGCGGCTCTCACAGATCTCTTAAGAATTTATTTAGCTTCCGTTTAAAAGAAAAACTTTAAAATTGGTTGAAAATATAAGTCAGAATATTATTTTTAACATTTTTTCATCCAATGTCTTCACTGTTCAGCGTACAGGACAAACCACCTTTTCTTAGCAAGCCCCACAAACCATTTATGTGTCCTGTCATGGCTTTTGCTCCGTCAGTGACAATGACCATATATTCTTTAAATCTTTGAAACTCGTTAGTTAAGTGAAGGTGCAATGTCAAGAATTTCTTCACGTACAGAGAAATCAAGGAAAACCATGCGTACATATATTAATAGTTGACCAACATCCGTTTTATCGGTACTTTCGTCCAAAAAAATGAGCAGAAAATGCAAGAAGCCAATAAAATCTTTAACTTTTCTTTTAGCTGAAATGCAATATCAACTATTCGTCTTTTAACGGACGCTGGTGCAAGCGCAACAGTTTCAAATTTTTTCTAAATTAAAGTAGAACGCCATAAGTATAGCACAAGTCTTTATAAGTGTATCTTGAGTGAATAGGGATCCTTTGCGTCGTTCTATTTCGAAAGAAACTGCATACGAAGCAGCTAGACTTTGGCGTTTCATTTCTAAAGGATCACATATTTTCGTATCTTTAGTGAATGATGAGCTACCTTCATTTGTCACTGAATTGAATGAGCTGGAAAAAGATGTTGATGATAATGATGATGATGATGATGGTCCTGATATCGGCGATGAAAATGAGGAAGGTGTTTCTAAACTCGGTGCTTCTATCAGTCATAGCGACGAAACAATGGCTGAAGTTTGAGGACTCGCAATTTCTACAAACGTAGATGAAACAGAAAGAGCTGACAAAGATGATGGTGATTTTAACGGAGAAACTGCCTTTTCTGGACTTAACTTTCGGCGAGATAGACAACAGTAATGAAGACACCAATTCGGTTGATGATGACGATGATGCCAATAGCAATTCTGTAGACGACGATAACGAACATGAAGTCTTAGGTGCCTCTATATTTTCTATCAAGATAATCTTTTGCAAAAGAAGATTTTCCCTCCGCTTCTCCTCATTTTGGAACCATTCTGCATGATTATTATGCATTTTGTATTGTCGTTGAACATTGGCCATATTCTTAACTTTTTTTTTACATAGTAATCATTGAAATATATTACTTTTTTAGTGTTACCATCACGAAGACGTATGAAGAAGAATTTCATCTCAATATCATCATCTTTCTCTTTTATTCTGACCCTTTTACTCTTATTATCTTTTACTTCTTCTTTTCGCGGAATTTTTGATTTAATTTAACTTCGTGGCAGTTGTTCAATTATGAATATGCAATAAGGAACGTAATAATATAAAAAGTTTATAATAATGTATTGTGTTTAAGATAGGAAAAAAATGCTAATGTGTTTATTTCGTGAGGAACTATTAGTAATTTTGAAGAAACTGTAAATAAGTCACGTAAAATTGGTCGGAAAAATAAAAAATTTGGCCGTGAGAAATTTTAATCGAAAAATTAAAATTTTAAATATTACTGTAATAAAATAGTGAACTTTAATTTTTTTAAATCTTATAAATATTTAAAATTTTCTTAATTTTCATTAAAATTTCTTAATATTATGGGTCAAATGATCCCTTTCGATTCAAGGAATCTTTTCTTCTCATGTATTAACTATGAATTAAGATAATGCAACAAGTTTTAATTATAAAAACCGATTTTTCAAGTATTACAAAAGTGATAAAAAGAATCCAATGAAAATTTTTTGAAATCCTTGTGTCTGATTTGAGATAGTAGTCGTGAAAATAATTTTACCACCCAAGAATTTATCTATAATTGCTTTATTCAAGTTATGTTATCGTGTTATCAAAAAAGTGTAACATCCACATACATACACACCCACATAAGTCCGAGCAATTGCTTAGAACATTATATTAGACATTTATCAAATGAGGAATGCTTAATTAAACGAATTTAAAAATTTCCGAAATTGTCTCCACTACAAAACTTACTCTACGAGGAAGTAATCCACGCATTACATGCTTAAAAATGGAAGTTTCTTGGAAAGTTTTGGGGACGTTTTTTTGTTTGGTGTTCTTTATAGATTTTGGGGTGTTTTTTTTTAATTTTCACTTCGCCACCTCTTATCTTTACCGGAGACGCCGCCATCTTGAAAAACGGTGTAGAAAATGAGTTTTTTGAAAGTATCTCGTTTCTGGTTCAATTGATGGCAAAACTACTTATGTAACAAATTCAGTAGAGATAATTTGAAACAATTTATGCTATTATCATTTTTTAGATAATCAACTGTTTGCCCGCAGGAATGCCGCAAAGTTTACCCCACCACGTGTCAGGGCAAACAATACTCATTTTCTACGACGGTTCTGGGCTGTATAATGTGTAACTGTATAGTAGACCGGAATGAATACCGAAAATTCAAATGTAGAGGTTCCACCTTAGTTCCCACTAAATCCTCTGGCCCTGCCATCAAACATCTGCTATCTAAAATATTTCGTCGACGCTCATGGCCTTCGCTTGAAGGCTTGTCAACAATCGTCGGCGGCGATTTTGATTCCGTAAAATTTAAATGGATTAACACAGTGTGGCCACTTGGCACCATGAGTGCAGGTGTATGCGTAGAAAATGAAGTAATCTTCATCAATCTGTTCTTGCTTTTCCAAAGAATGTACATTGCCAAAAAGTCAGATTATCAACTTAAGGAATTCCTTGCGTACGAACTTGCGCCTTTTCCGTTATCGCTCTCTAATAAAGAAAGCATACGCAAGTGCACCAAATCTTCCTTGCATAAAGCCTTTCAGCAATGTACAATCAATTTCGAAGAGGTTATGTACGTTATTGATGGAGGACATTTATTGCATCGAGTCGTCTGGAATCGCTGTGCTCCATTTTCGTCTATATGTGACAACTACTTCGCGTACGTTTGATCGCCATACCAAATGTGCGGAGACGATGAACACAAAAGGTGTCGCAAGAAAAACTTCTAGGCAACGATAAAAACAAGAATCGTCTTATTGAAATTCTAAAGAAGAAATTTGAGGCTCCAAACTACTTGGTAAAGCAAGCTAATGAAGATGTGGATACGCTAATAATTAACACGGAAATTAGCACGCCCCCTGCGATTGATTCCGCAGTAGTTGTGGGCAAAGATGTCGATCTGCTGGCTACTTTGACAGCCTTCCCTGCTGGAAAAAAAGTATTGAGAATGTATAGAATTTGATAGAATTTCTATTATAGGACGTATGAAATTGAATCAAATTCTATACATTTGGGGAAAATGTAATCAAAACCTATCGTAAAATTGAATTTCACTAAAATTCTATCAGCACATTTCGTAGAAATCCTATCAAATTCAATCAAAAATATTTGACGAATCAAATTCTTTTAGTACATTGAATAGAAATTCTACCGAATTCTATTATAAAAATTCAATGAATCAAATTCTATCAGCATATTTGATAAAAATTCTATCCAATTCAATTAAACAAATTACACGAATCAAATTCTATTAGCATATTGATAGAAATCCTATCCAATTCAATTTAAAAAGTTTCAAAAATCATATTCCATTAGCAAATTTGATCGAAATCTTATCTAATTCAATCAAACAAATTTCACGAATCAAACTTTAACAGCACATTGGAGGGAAAGTATATAAAATCTTATCCCAAATGCTTTGAATCAAATTCTATGTTTCTGTTTCGTAGAATTTTCTATCAACTTCTATCCGCTAGAAGACTTGTACTTTTCTCTTATCCTTTCTGAAATAAAACTCTATCAAATCTTAACCACTCATAACTTCTATCATATCCTATGTATATCATTCACTGAAATTTCTATCAAATTCTATCAGCCAGCAAGACTTGCACTTTTTTATCATCCTTTCTGAAATGAAAATCTATTAAATCGTATCAAGACATGATTTCTATCAAATCCTATGTTTTTCATTCACTGAAATTTTCACCAAATTCTATCCGCCGGCAAGACTTGTACTTTTCTATCATCCTTTATGAAATAAAACTATCAAATTTTATCCACTTATGACTTCTATCAAATCCTATATTTATCATTCACTGAAACTTCCACCAAATTCTATCCACTGGAAAGACTCGTGCATTTCTATCATCCTTTCTGAAACGGAACTCTATCAAATCTTATACAGTCATGACTTCTATCAAATCCTATGTCCATCATTCACTGAAATTTCTATCAAATTCTATTGGCTAGGCATAATCGTACTTTTCTATCATCCTTTCTGTAATAAAACTCTAATCTTACCCACTCATGACTTCTATTAAATTCTATGTTCATCATTCACTGAAATTTCTATCAAATTGTATTCGTTGGGCAGAATCGTTCTTTTCTATTATCCTTTCTGAAATAAAACTATCAAATCTTGACCAGTCATGACTTCTATCGAATCCTATGTTTATCATTTACTGAAATTTTAATCAAATTTCACCCGCTGTACTTTTCTATCATCCTTTCTGAAATAAAACTTTATCAAATCCTATCCATTCATATGCTATAAAGTCCTATGACTTATAGGAAAATAATATTTAACGAAATTCTATACCGACAATGCTAAAAACTTTTGGGATTTTACAACAATTTCACAGTAGAAGTGCAACGTAAAATTACAATCACAGTTATGTAAAATGAAATTTTAAAATTTGTGTGGTAAATGGAGTTATGCGTCAGTGAAAAATAAACAAGTTTTATTGATTCAAGTAAGTAATGTAACTAGTAAGAATACTATCAAGAGAAGATAAATTTTTATATAATTTGTTTAAATAAAACCTATATTATTGAAAAAATGCAAACTATCTGTGTGGATAGAATTTGATACTGATAATAAGAAACATTAGTTTTCATACAACAGATATGCAGCTGGAATTTGATTGAGAATTCTGGAAACGAGAGATATTGATATCGAATTTTGATAGAAAATTCTGGAAATCAAAAACATTTGATTTGATACAAGTTTTGTACGGATAAGCTTTGATAGAGTTTTAGTTCATGAATATTCAAAGAAAATTATAACTTGAATCCGTGGATAGAATTGGATAGAAAATTTTGAGCGAAAAAAAGCATAGAATTTGATCGAAGTTTTTTGCGGATAAAATTTGATTATAAACGACGATATAACGTATGAGTTGTAAAGTATAGGATTTTATAAGAAATTCTACGATTATTATTTTATAATAGCCATATATTATTTTATAATAGCCATGTGCGGATAAGATTTGATGGACTTGTAAAAAATAAATGATAATAGTAGTATAGAATTTGATGGTAAATGTAAAGATTGTTTGTAATGTAGAATTGTGGTAAAATCCCAAACATTTTTAGTATTGCGGTTATAGAATTTGGTTAGATTTTATTTACATACAATTCACAGGATTTGGTAGAAGTCATGAGTGGATAAGATGAGATAGAGTTTTATTTCAGAAAGGATGATAGAAATGTACGATTCTGCCCAGCGGATAGAACTTGATAAAAATTTCAGTGAATGATGAACATAGCATTTGCTAGAAGTCATGACTAGATAAGATTTGATAGTTTTATTTCAGAAAAGATAATAGAAAAGTAAGAGTCTTCCCAGCTGATAGAATTTATTTGAAATCTCAGTGAGCGATAAACATAGGATTTGATAAAAGTCTTAAGTGGATAAAATTTAATAGAGTTTCATTTCATAAAGTATGATAGAAAAGTACTAGTCTGCCCAGCGGATAAAATTTGATAGAAATTCAGTGAATGAAAAACATCGAATTTGATAGAAGTCATGACTGGATAAGATTTGATAAGGTTTTATTTTAAAAAGTATGAGAAGTATGAGTCTTTCCAACGGATATAATTTGACAGAAATTTCAGTAAATGATGGGCATATGATTTAATAGAATTCAAGAGTGGCTGAGATTTGACAGAGTTTTATTTCAGAAAAGATGATAAAAAAGTACGAGTCTTCCCAGCTGATAGAATTTGATAGAAATTTCAGTGAAGGATAAGCATAGGATTTGATAGAAGTCATGACTGTATAAGATTTCAAAGAGTTCCATTTCAGAAAGGATGAGAGAAAAGTACGAGTCCTACCAGTGGATAGAATTTGATGTAAGTTTCAATGAATGATAAATATAGGATTTTATAGAAGTCATAAGTGGATAAAATTTGATAGCAAATGTAAAAATTGCTTAGCAGATAGAAGATACAAGTCATCTGCGGATAAGGTATAATAGAATTGTAATGAATAAATAATTAGGTTTTTTAAAGTAATGGAGTGACAAAATTGACCTTGGCTCAGGCAAATAAAGCTACGAATGTTGTACTTTGTTAGAACTTTTCTGCCTCGATTTATTAAGCAAAATAATTTCCCGAAAGTTTAAAAAATTCTATTAGTTAGTATATAAGGCAGCTTCAAATCTTTTCTGCCGACAGTGGTGCGTGCGATATATTTCGACTATTTTTGCAATGACGCAGTGTTTGTGTTTGTATTAGTGTTAGGTTTATGCACATTGTGTAATGTAGTTAGAGTCTTCGTTGTATTCCCTAAACTATGTTATAAACTATTTACATTTAAAGATTATATTATCTCTGCAACAGTATGCAGAAAATGGCTTACATATGTTTATAGATATTACTCCGTAATGGCATTCCTGATAGAATAGGAATAGGTTTCCATCAGCAGTCTTAAGGAAGTGGATAAAATTTGGGATACCATATATGATAAAATTGTATTGAATTTTTATCAGAAGAACTTATGAGAATGTTCAGGAATTACTGGGACAGACAGTACCTCATATCGCTTTGATAGAAATCAATAGCTATTTCTATTCAAAAGTTTGATTAAAATTAATTGCCTTTTCAGCGGGCCACCGTGAATCATTTCGGACAGAAATGATTATTCATTTTGATAGACTTTCTATGAGACAGATTTAATAGAAATATAAAGAAAATCATATCCCATATATAATAATATTGCTTTGAATTTTTATCAGAAGAACTTATAAAAATAGATAGGTATTACTGGGACAGTGTCTCACTTTACCACTTTCTCAGGTGACAAAGTGAAAATTCAAAGAGAGCACCCAAAAATCAATAAAGAACACTAGTAAAAAAAAACATCCCCAAAAATTGCCAGGCAACGCCCACCTAATGCCTGGACTGGTAGCGAAAACATGACATCCCAGGCAGGAAAAAAAAGGGAATTGAGGCGAATTGAAAATTATTTAATTCATGTGCATTGCGTTTTCTAATTAGTTAAAACGAATTGAGATGCATTGATACCCGCGTCGAAACTTGACTCAGCGATCCTTCGCTTATAAGTGCAAAGTGTTCTCCACTGAGTCACTAGATCACTTGGCAGTAGGGTCAGAACGGATTATTCAAATCTCATGCGTTTGGTTGTTTTCCTTGTACGAATTGGAACGAATTTAGGTATGACGTTCATTCGCACAAACTAATTTAAAATGTTTGCTCGCAGACGAATTTAGACGAATTGGAGTTTGGTTTCAAATTTTCCGAAAAAGTCAGATGGTAGAAAGGGAAATAAATTCGTGCTGACAGATTGGTAAGAATTATTCGCTATATTCGTATGAAGATTTAAAATTTAAATACAGTTTTTTCGAGTTCACACGAGTCATACTGGTCCAATTCGTAATTGTCACAAAGCGGGATTCACGGCGCTTTTTATTCTTTTTAATTCAATTCGTATAAATTATTTGTTTTTTTTGCAGCAATAAGGTTTCAAAGTGTAAGAAAGTTGGAACCCTTGTTGCATCTTAATTGGAAGATTTTATATTTATGTTGTTACAAATTATATTTTAATAAAAAATCTTGTTTTCAGATCGCGATGAGATTATTTTTCATAGGAAAATGAAAGCAGTAAACAATTCAAACCGAGGCAACCTAGGCGTACCATTATCATCGCTGAAGCAGGCTACTGACAGTGTTAATAAATACTGTGTTTGCAATGAAAATATTTGCAACTGCTGTAGAGAATTCCATATCCCAGTTGTTAAACTGAAAGGACCAGGTAAACGATATTTATATTTATGAGCTTTTCGAAGCATAGTATAATTTTTACATGCCTATTTGGGGCATTATTTCTCAACTGACCCAACCAAAAAATAAATCTAACTCGATCGGGCTTAAACTTGGGTAGTGCAGTCCTATTTGATGGTAGTTTATGAGAAAAAAATTTTGTCATTGGGACACATATTTATCAATACAGAGGGGGTGTAATTTTTTAGTTTTGTACGGATTCCATCTACTTCAATTATTTATAACTCTGTTAATATCAATAAAATCAATTTTATACTTTTACAATTTCGATAGGGTTTTTCACGTCCTTTCCATTGATCATACGCGTTTTTTGCAAAAATAAGTATTGGACCTTCAAAAATCAAGATCAAAAATAAGTTTGACTTTTTCTCGATTTTGGGGTATTTATTTCTTTTCCTTTTGTCTAGAAAGGAAGCTTAGGTTGTTGCCTTTAAACATCTTGTAACGGTTTCCTATTCGCCAGGGATAAATTATAAAATATTAAACGCTCTATTTTAATTCAAAGCTTTTCAATTTATAATAATCACTGGTTATTTCAACTTCGGTTTTTTGAATGATTCAATTAATTTCCATCATAAATTATTTTTAAATCAAAAAGCTGTAGCTTTGAGTGCAAATTGTTGAAATTTCGTCCAACAATTATTTGCTCTTTAAGTAGGTTTATTATTTTCTTATCACGATATCATGAGGGCAATTATTTATTTTGTTTCCAGTCCTGTTAGGAAGTGCAGTTGGCTTTAATAAAAAAAAATGGTAATTTTATGCCACTCGAACTCTACGACTTTCAATTTACTTCTACTTTTATATTTATGATGCTCGTTCTATGAATTTCTTGGATTGTTAGAAGTCTATTTAATTTTCTATTGTGGGCAACACTAAGACGATAATGATTGCGTGTTTGATTTTGATTTTTTTTTAAAACAACTTACGTTCTCTGAACGTTTCTAGCGACTCTACGGGTTTTATAGTTCGCAGACAAGCTTCTTACAAGGTTAAAGCCCTGCCCTGATCTAGCTCCCTGACGTGATCAACAAAGCCAGGTATCAGTTAACAAATATTTTCTAACTGAACGCTATGGATTGAGCAAATATTGGCAGACGAGGTGAAATGTCTGTGCTCCACTTAATTACTCAACCCCCATAGAATTCCTATCCTAACCATCAGGCAACGTCCACAAGTCTTCAGAATATTTTTATTCTGGCAGTGGATTGAATTATTTAATTTGAGCTCAGCTGTGTGTCACTTTTAATCTTCATGCGCAACCAATGCCCAAGATTAGCTGCCGCTTAGTAACCGATTACTACGACTCACACATAAATGAGTATCGTGATAATCGCTGATTACTTAAGCTTCAGTTGGCTTGTATTGCTTTTGGGATTATATCTCCTGAATTGATTGAAAGCCGATTTCTGATCTTCCGCCCAAGAAGTGGGTTCAAAACTTGGAATGGACAGTATATTCGCTTGCACAATTCAGGCTGCTTGTAACTGAACGCCGTATGTTGATTAGAAATCAATCCCTACTATTCCGTCCAAATGAGCTCCCAGGAAGTGGGTTAAGAATTCGGAATGGAATCAAAAATCAATTTTCATCACTCAGGTTTGTTTCACGCATCCAGAATTATTTCTTCAGATCGGTTCTCTGTTTTGTTCATCCAAATGAGCTCCCAAGAAGTGGGTTGAAAATTCGGAATGGACTAACAAACGGTCTGATTATTCTGGGTGCTATTTGGAATTGTCACACAGTGTATAGATTCTGTCAATTGCAAATTTAGTTAAAAAACGTGGCTTGCAATATTTGGTAACTCCTAATCTCCCTAAGCTGGCCTATCAGGAGAACTGGGAAACAAAAGCTTTCCAAAATTTTCATGACTGGAGAGCAGCGGAAGTTAGGTGCCCTTCTTGCGCCAAACTCCATGAGCTAGAGGGTCGCTTCACTTGAAAATAAAAGATACGCTTCTCACCTCGTGGAGAGGATCAAAACGTAAGAGCCCGAGACCTGATGGCGAGCCGCTTTTATCGTTTTGGGCCTTTGGCCTCCCCACTATCGGTCCCCGTTATTTCCGGCGCATGGCGTTTCTCGCTTCTGCTTTCCCAATCGGGTGGATTTTTCTCCCACACTTTGATCAATTTTGCGCGCACTTTTTTCTTTCAGCCGTGAATCTTTGGCGTCTTTCTTCGCCCCCCTAATTCTATTGGTCGGATCGCTTGAAATTTTTGGCGCTATTTGCTCCCGCTGAATATTTATTTTTCCGCGCATTAATCTATTGCTTCCATATGGAATATTCTAGAACCGTCTCGTTTCTCAGTATCTTACCATCTTTTGCCTAGTACCCTTATTTTTAAATTGATATTTAATAATTTAATATTTCATTTTTCTTATTGCTTTTCTTGTTTTTTTATGTAATTAATATCTTATTATTGAGGGTCATTTGTACCGTCTCAATATGTAGGTTAGAAAATGAGCGCATTGTTATTCATTTTTGAAAATAAGCGTTTTATAAGTTTTTTGCGGTTATTATTTTATTCAGTGATTTATGACTCATTTAAAATAAATTTGAAACATGTTCTTACTACAGCTTCGATAAAGTTTTTCATGCCCTTTCTACTGATCATAAGCATTTTTCAAAAAAATAAATTTTTGACCTTCAAAGATGAAGAAAAAATTGTATTAACCTTTATTTATGAAGGTCAAATATTTATTTTATCAAAAAATACTTATGATAAGTAAATGGTAAAAAATAGACATAAACGCTATTGAAGCTGTAGTGAGTACATTTTTTAAATATATTTCAAATGAGTCATAAACCATTGAAAAAAATGATAACCGCAAAAAACTTTCAAAACGCTTATTCTCAAAAGTAACGAACAATGTGTCCATTTTTTAACATATAGATGTTGCAAGACGACAACCTAAGCTCTGTTTCTACATAAAAAAGAAAGAATAAAATACCCGAAATTCGAAAAAAAGGAAATTTATTGTTGATTTTGATTTTTGAAGGTCAAATATTTATTTTTTCAAAAAAAATCATCCTCTGGTCAATAGAAAGGACGAAAAAAACTCTATCGAAAATGTAGAGGTAAAAACATTGGTTTAATTGATATTAACAGAGTTATCAATCATCAAAATAGATGGTATCCGTACAAAACTCTAATAATACCCCCCACCCCTCTATCGCTAAATACGTGTCTCAACGATAAACTTTTTTTCTCATAAACTAGCATCCAATAGGGTTGCACCTTATATAAGTTTGAGCATGATCGATTTTTGGGGCTTAGGCAGTTGAGAAATAATGCCCCATATAGCACTATGAGAAATTCATTGTAGATATGAAAAATATGAATTCCTATGGCCTCAGCCTTAGTTTTTACACACCACAAATTGGAAAGAAAACTCGGCAGGAACTTATATCAATTATTTTCTTCATTAGTCCCAGCACACGTTAAAGCTCAACCGCGTTACCATTTAACTTGGCGGAGAGAACGAACACACAGCCTTCCAAGAGACCAGTAGCAGTAGAATGAATAGTGCGCTGAGCGCTGTAAACGAGTCGCGACCTCGCGCAGTCGACCAGGTGCGTAGCGGGAAACTGGTCGCTCCGCACACACTCCCCTCCTAATATTAACGATGTTTGTTTATTTATTGTTATTACTTTTACTTTTTAACTATAAATAAAAAATATATAATTTCAGGTATATAATGTGAATATCGTGGGTCTATACATATGTCGTTGGTTGACGTGTGTGTTTTTCATAAAAAAATATTTTATATAATAATACATTCGATAACACGTTGGTAATAATATTCGTATACAAGACCAATGTTTTGTAGTTGATATTAAGATTCTTATTTCTACTTAGGTGCCTTGTCAATTTAACGCGCGAAATATTTTACCACTCAGCGCTGTTAGATCGTCTCGCGCGGCAGCCACCGCCGGCTGGTTTCTTAACTTTCCTGGCCAGCCTGACAAACAGGGAATCTTATTGGTGCGCGTGCTCTTCGTTTTTCATCTCGCACAAAAGATTGTACCGCGCGTTGTTAAGAGCAGGTACCAGATTGTCACGTGACCAATTTTTTAAAGCGATCTTACTCATAAACTCATAATTAGAATAGATTTTCCATACCAGATAAACGTCACGTCCCGTAACAAAATGTCGGTATGAAAATATCTCCATTAAATTATACCAATGTTAACAAATTTTCTTTGTGTCCAGCATGACTTTACGAAAATACATGTACTCATGTCAGAAAAGCACCTCAAATTGTATACTTTTCTTTTTTTCAAATCTCGATTGCGGATGCTTTGCCTCGTGCTCAATCTAAGGGGAAAGGTGTCACGTCCTCGACGTCATCTATTGGGAATTAGAAAAACGAATATTAAGAAATTAGTCACCATGTCACGCTACGATCTATAAGATAAATCTATTACCATGTCACGCTACGATCCATAAGATAAATCTATTACTATGTATCGCGATATTACCTTTCAAGCGTATCAGTCAGACTGGCGAAAGGAGGTCACCTATGTCGTCGTGTTGGCCTTCTGAAGTTAAAGTATTAGAATCTGTTTTGTATGATCCAGTACGATCAAATCAATATAATTGTACCGTTGTGTTGTGCAAGTCTACCTTCTTGTCATCAACACAACCGCCTACCGACTCTGATTTCTAGAACGAGTCATTGGAGCTGATCATCAACCAACCCACAGATTTTCGAGCACAACCCCTAACCAACGTACAACTGTGACAATAAGCAGCATTCTCAACAATTTCCGGTAAGTTTTCACTGTAACCAATTTTATTCCACCAATTTCTTGAGTCCCTTTTCTCACAGCAAACCCTTGCTTAAGGTGCTGTTCCATTGAAGGGACTCGCGATGCCTGCCTTTTCCTCATCCCAGAGCTAGAATCCCAGGATCTATTGCTAAAACGAGGAACCTTTTAGATTAGGGAGTTTGTTTCGTTCTGACGTAACATAGCCATGAAGGAAATAACGACGAATGGCTGTATGGTATGAAAAATTCATTCGAATTATTATTTTATGAGTAAGTTCGCTTTAAATAATTTATGACGTCACACTCTGGTACCTGCCCTTAACTCCTCGCTATCCTTCGAAAGCCACTTCGTCGACCTGGCAAGGCACTTCAGAATCAGCGGCGCGTGCTTGGTGTACAAATACACCAAGCGCAGGCACCTGTAATTTAACTAGTCACAAAGCAGACCTTGATTTGCGAGATAAAAGCACTTCCTATTATCCAGACTAAATCTCATATATAACTCTTCAGACCCATAAAAATCCAGTTTCTCGAAAAATTAAACAAACAATTTTATACAAAACTGTTTCACAAGAAACTTCTTTTCTTCAGCAAGAGGGACACATATTTTATATTCAAAATCCATTTATGCAAAGGTAGAAAATCTTTCTAAAATTTTCACAGGTTTTTTGTTCACTTGAATATTATCCGCAGCTAGGTGGTTATCCAAATTACACTCATCGGTAGATCGAGGGCAACCTTCATGGTCGTTCACGCTTCACTGATTCTGTCCCCCGCCTCTGAGCGTCCCGGGGGGGCGACAGCGCCCGGGAAAGCAGGG
>JBAGKK010505100.1:0-14457 GCA_037177015.1 Euceroptres primus | reverse complement strand
TATATAAAACTTATAACCAATGGAAAGGTCATGAAAAATCTATCGAAAACGGACATGATAAGTTTTTTAAAATTATTTATGAAAGGGGAAAACATTCTCGCAGCAGAGAATATCCACCAAAAACTTTAAAATTTCATCCCCTCTAGCTCGACTACTTTTCGACAAAACGGGAAAATATTTTTTGGTAAAATTACCGTCCAGTAGGACAACACTTAGCCTAAGTTTAAGCCGATCTGAAATATTCCATTTTCGGATTGGGACATTTGAGAAGCATTGGCCCATAGATAAAAAAAATCTATAGAATATTTAAGTAAAATTAGAATCCATTCTACTTAAATATTCTATAGATTTTTTTTATTTGAATTAATAATTATTAGAATTAATAATCCTGACATGAATTCTTGTCTTTATTCTGTACAATCCTGACATAAATTCTAGTCGGCATTCTGTACAATCCTGACATTAATTCTAGGACAAATTTTATACAATCTAATATGAATTTTAGTTCTAATTTTATAAAATTCTGAAGAAAAGTTTAATCTGAAATTTTGTAGAATTCTGATGAGAATTTTGGACTCTGCATGTGCGGCCTTTACTTTAGTTTGGTCTAGAATAAGGCGCATGAATATTCCTCAAATTCTATTTTTCCTAAAGATTATTTTATCTAACTTCGTTCGACCTAAAAAGAATTGACTATAATTTTCATTCTTCCGAATTATCAAACTACATAAGTTTTATTGTTCCTAATTATCATTTGCCCCAATTTTTATTTTCCCGAATAACAATCTGCCATAAATTTTATATTTCCGAATCACTATTTGCCCTTATTGTTCTTCTTCCGAATTACTGATTCTCATAATTGTTATTTTACCGAATTACTATTGGTCATAATTATTATTTTTCCGAATTAAAATTTGACATAATATTCATTTTGCCGAATTATAGTTTGCCATAATTATTATTCTTCTGAATTTCCATATGCCATAATCTTTATTCTCCCGAATTACCGTTTGCCATAATTTTTATTGTTCCGAAATACGAACTGTCATAACTTTTATTCTTCCGAATTACCATTTGCTATAATTTTTATTTATCCGAATTACCATCTGCCATAATTATTATTCTTCCGAATCACCATTTGTCATAATTTTGATTTTTCCGAATCGTCATTTGTCATAATTTTCATTTTTCCGAATTATTATTTGCCATAATTATTATTCTTTTGAATGACCATATGCCATAACTTTTATTCTTTCGAATAAGGACATAACCTAAAATTCATTTAATCGAAACGCCACCTGTCATAATCGCCATGCCATCGAAACTGCATGTAACATAAATTCCATTCTTCCTAAAATGGCGTCCGGCATTCTGATTGGCTGATTCAAATTTCGCAGCATCATTCAGCCAATCAGAATGCCGGATGGTAATTCGCAAAAACAAAAATTATGGCAAATGGTAATTCGAAAGAATAAAAGTTATGACAATTGGTAAAATCGAAAAAATAAAAATTATGGCAAACGGTAATTTGGGAGAATAAAGATTATAGCATATGGTAATTCGGAAAAATAATAATTATGGCAAACTATAATTCGGAAAAATGAAAATTAGGTCAGATGTTAATTCGGAAAAATAATAATTATCGCCGATAGTAGTTTGGAAAAATAACAATTATGGGCATCAGTAATTCGGAAGAAAAACAATTAGGGCAAGTAGTGATTCAGAAATATAAAAATTATTGCAGATTGTTATCCGGGAAAATAAATATTAGGAACAATAAAACTTACGTACTTTGAAAATTGGGAAGAAAAAAACTTATAGTCTTTTAGGTAAAACGAATTAGGTAAAATTATCGTTAGGAAAAATAGAATTTGGAGAATATTCATGCGCCCCGTCTGGAATCCTCCTCAGGATTCTGTGGAATTAGGACTTGAATTCATGTCAGGATTATATCGAATTCATGTCTGGATTACATAAAATCCATTCTACTTAAAGTCTATAGAATTTTTTCACTTGGGCAGCAAGATAACTTTTGATACAAAAATCATCTAAACAATCTGCTTCCAGATAAACCCTCTTTTTGCCACGCCAAGAAAATATTGTTTAACGATGCTGGTAAAGCAAACACTATATTTTCTCCCATACATTCTGCAAAAGATATAAAGATATAACACGAACCGGTTTTTTTTGCTTGGTTATTGAATCCAAACATCTGTAATTAAACTGCATTATTTCATACAAAAAAGATATAAAGATGATACGACACGATCAGAATGTTTCTTTCTTGTCTCGAAATCTGGTGTACTTTCAGGGAAGGCAATGTCTGTGTACACGAAGACAATTCGTTTCTTTGAAACAAAAGTTAAAGTGCGTAAGTGGTCTCGAGTCGCGTCTTACGCTCTTGAGATCTCGTCTCATCCTGAATAGGAACGTCGGCTTGAGAAGGGCAGAAGGGGGACGAGAAAGGAGAGAGAAAGAGAGAGACGGGTCCGATGAAAAGAAGGGTGTAAAGAGAGAAACGGAAAAGCGGACTGTGCTGGAAAAGCAACAGGTGGCGTCGACGGCTAGCTAGCAAGCAACCGTTTCCTCTCGCCCCCTCATCCAGTCTCTCGTTTCCACCCTCTCTCAGCCATCCTTTCTACCCTTTCACCCTCCCGTAGATCCCACCGTGATAGCAAAAATGTTTAATGGGGTGAACTCGCTGGAAAATACCGGCGTCGACTCGGCTGCCTTGTAGCGCCACTCCGAGAATATCGTCGCTTCTCACGATAAGTTTCGCATTAACGAAGGAAGCCTCTTCTCCTTATCAGAGACCTTTTTTTCTCGTTGAAAATTCTTCTTGGCTCTCATTAAAGACGACCGTGGAGATTTGTCGGGCGGGCACGTCTTTCGCTCCGCAAGGCTATGTTTTCAGATTTGAATGGGAATGCGAATAAGAATGAACTCTTTCTCCTCGAGCGGTAATAAAAGCGTGGTTTTTGTCGCTTTATTTTCTGTTTTTTCATTTTTTTGAAATACAATTATTGTAAGAAAGCTGAGTTGCAGACAGGGCATTGGAGATAAATTAGGAAAAAAATAGGAGGCGACCCTTATTCACATTTCACATTTCAGGATTATTTTATTAAATTATTTCCACTTTGGGGGAATAAATTTATATTGTTTCATCTTTAGATTTCTGGAATACAATTTTTTCCTACAGATTAAAAATGTTGCACTGAATTTAACGTTAAAACTGTAAAGTTGAAAAATTTAGACTTGAGTCTAGAAGGTACTACAAGATTTTTTAAATAAAATAATTTTGGAAATAAAGGGTGGCAGTACAGAACTAAATAAGCAACACTTTTGTCTAAAATGGGTTTTTTTTTGTATAAAAAATTCTTAAAAAATCAAAAACATGTTGTGCTAAAAGAATTTCTTCGAAATTTCATTTTTAAACCTTTTAGTGTCCACTGTACCAAATATAGCACATAAGGTTACCGAATATTCTTTAGAAATAACTTTTGCAATTTTAATTTAAAAATTCTGAGAAAATTTGACAAGCATAAATGCTAAAGAAAGTTTTCCAGACAGAAATTAATTTAAAAAGTTTTTTATTTAGTTGCAAAAATTGAAAAATTGAATTTTCCAGAAATGCCATTTTTTAAAAGAAATTTGATATGAATTTAAAACATTGACATCTTAAAATTATGAAAGTTTATTGGTAAAAAATATATAATTTTCTTTCTTTTTTATCAGACTTTCAGCGAAAAATTGTTTGACACAGTAAATCTCAATTTTCTCAGAGCAGAATCATTATTTTAATAAAATATTTTTTAGACTCATTCTGCATCCCCATATCTCGGGAGCAAGTTTTTATTTTTGTAAAAAATTGAAAATTCGATTTTTAATCGCTATCCAAACCAGATTCTAAAAACTTAAAAAATTGTACCCTCAAAATTCTCGGTTGATTTACTCAGAATTGGCTAACTTTTTTACATCAAACTTTGTTTGCCCGTATTCAGCAACTCAATATCTCGGGAGCAAGTTTTTATTTTTCTTTAAAACTTAAAATTGCAGGTTTTTATCGAAATCTGCAGCCAAGGTTGCTTGAATTTTAGGCTAGTGTCACTTTGATATTGTCAACTTCCACATCTATTTCCTCGAAACTGTATAACTTATTCTAATCCAAATTTTTTGGCATCAATTCAGCAACAATTCAGCTCGGGAAAGGATTTTTGTTTTATCATTAAATGGTGATTTTGATTTTACAGAATGTTTTTTCGCTCCTCTCAAAAATTCACATTTTGTTGGTTATCAAGTTCTGTACTGCCACCGTTCAAAGTTTGAAAGGAAGTCAAGTATATTTGATTTTTAATATGCATAGATTTTTAAATTCAGAACAATATTAGGTAAAAAATGTATTTCACAGTTTTATATTTGACATATTCTTTTTAGAAAGAAGATATTTCTATTGCATATTACTTCCTAAGCTGTGTATAAAAAAAGTTTCAAAGGAAAGTGGGAGACAAATCAGAATAATATAAAAATTGTAAATGCAATTTATGCACAATTTTTTTATACAATTAGTGTAAATTTTTAACCCAATTTGTGTACAATTGCTTATACAATGTTTGTAAAATTTTGTATACAATTTTTATGCAATTGTTTATACAATTTGTGTAAAATTTTTTGTGCAATTTGTATAAAATTGTTCATACAATTTGTGTACTATTGTTTGTAGAAATTTTCACATAACTTGTATACACTTGTTTATGCAATTGTTCCCACAATTGTTTATAAAATTGTTTACACAATTGTTTATACAATATTAAATGATTTTGTTTTGGATTGTTTTGGAAAACAATATTATCTAATAAATTTATTTCACTGTTTTATTTGACAAATTGTTTTTAGAAAAAAAGATATTCCTCTTGCATATTGCTTTTCAAGCTAGGTATATAAAATAAGTTTCAAAGGAGCGAAAACATTTTGAACAGTATAAAAATTGCTTATACAGTTTGTGTACAATCGTTGATACAATATAAAATTGTATTGTTCTGAATTAAATTCCAAACAATATCTATTGCATTATATAAAAAAGTTCAAAGGAAGGAGCGAAAAATTCAGAACAATATAAAAATTGGTTATACAATTTCTGTGCGGTTGTTTCTACAATTGTTTACACAATTTGTGTACGATTGTTTGTATAATTTGTGTGTTATATGAAATAAGTTTCAAAGAAAGAAGGGAAAAAATTCAGAGCAATATAAAAGTTGTTTATGAAATTTGCGTACAATTGTTTATACAGTTATTTATACAATATAAAATTGTAGTGTTCTGAATTAAGTTTTGAACACTATCTATTGCATGATATGAAATAAATTTCAAAGAAAGGAGTGAAAAAATGCAGAACAATGTAAAAATTGTTTGTGCAATTTGTATACAATTGTTTATAAAATTTGTATACAATTGTTTAATACAATATAAAATTGTATTCTTCTGAAATAAATTTTGAACAATATTATGTAACAAATTTATTTCACAATTTTTTTTGACAGATTCTTTTTAGAAAGAAGATATTTCTATTGCATTGCTTTCTAAGCTATGTAAAAAATAAGTTTCAAGGGAGGGAGTGAGGGTGAATAAGGGAATGTTTCTGGACTTCCATAAGAAAAGAACATAGTTTGCTTTAACATAAATGATATTTTATAAAGTTTTTTTATGTGACACATTTCTCGGCCCTCAACATCCGTAGGAAAAACAACTGATGTAAACCATCAGTCAAATAAATCCGTTTTAGACGGGGTTGATTTCAAAAAATATAATTTGAATAAAAACTGTTACTAATTTTTAAATTGAGCCGGAGTATAAATTTAGAGTGAAGTAATTCGTGAAACAGATCAAAGCTTCTTTTCAAAAATAATAATTAGACTTAATATAAAGCTCTCTGAAAATTTGCAATCTTACAAATTACAATATCCTTTTTTCTGATAAGATTTTCTATTTGAAGATTTGGGATGGCGAAACGAGATCAGAAGCTTCCGGAAAGTAAGTTACTAGCGTATAAAAAAGGATAAGGATCGGTCAGAATACTCAAAGGTTTTAACTGGACCCTCTTGATAGTACTACGGCGCTTATAGTGCCAACGGTTATGGGTAACGATCGCTGGACACGACATTCGCGTGACCACATGAATTTATATTTTAAATTCTGCTCAGGACTTTTACGAGCGGGATGCTGCTTTGTATTAACGTCATCGCTGGCCATTATATGCGACTTTCGTTCCCTCTACTTTTCTTTTATTCACATGCATAAATCAGAATTCTTCACATAAATTTTCATACTTTTTTTTCAGTAGACTATTTTTGGGAATTATGGAAGAATATTATGCGCAAAATGTCCAATATTTATAAAAATTCTTTATATGTTCTCTGTTGCCTCTGATTATAATATTTTCGCGATTAATATATTCAGAGTTGTATTTTTTGCGGTTAAGGCATGAAATTTGAAAAATCGAGGTAACCTTCTATGCTAATATGCTTTTGGCATCGACTAGAAACTTTCATAAAGGTAACATTCCGCCTGGCGAAATAAGGTCGAAGGCCGAGACTGTTATGCACGCGGCATCTGTTTCCGTACTATCCGATATGATACTTTGTTTGCCGGTGGATATATAGGCAAGGCTCGACGCCAAATCTGTTTTCTTCGGTTAACTGAATAAATCTGAATAACATTCTGCAGTCGAGCCTCGAAAGAGGCTTTCGCCAAGTCGGCAATTTTTCTCGTATTGATCTTCCGGAATCAAATATGCTCTCTTTAAGAAAACTTTTCTCTTTCGATACTCAGACTTTCTTGAAAGCTCCACCCCCACATAATATGAAATTCTTATTTCTTTCAATATAAAAATGTATCATTACAAAGCCTGAAAATACAATTTTATTTATATCTCGATTTCTCGATTTTCCAAAATGCTGCAGTAGAAATTTCTTCTTCAGAGTGAGAATGTTATTCAATTTTTTTTTAAATTTGAAACTAACAAGGAATATTTGTCACTTTATTGACAACATGTTCTTGCACCGTAATTAACGACTAAACCATTACTTTACCACATACAATTTTTTGTTTCAATTTATAAAATCAACCCAATCTTGAAAATAGTAAGCGTTTTAATTGAAAAAATCACTTTTCAGTTAATAAATAATGCGTATAGATATATAATACAAATAAATATAATACCAATAATATATAAAAATCAAAGAGAATTTCGAAAATATGTATAATGTTAGTTCCTTAAATAGGCACGACGGAAAAATCCCGACAAAGAAAATTTCCGACGCCGCAAAATTGCCGAAAAGAAAATATTGCCGAAAAATAAAATTCCTAACATTATTAAATCGCCACAGTATAAAATTCTAGACTCTGGAAAATTCCCAACACTAGAAAATTCCGGACAGTTTATAATTTTACTGAAATTAAAAATTCCCGCAAGAAAATCCCCAATATTGTTAGATCACCGCCGCTGTCAAATTCCTGACACTAAATAATTGCTGACATTGGGAAATTCCTAACAAAAAATTAAAACTTGCTTCAGTAAATAAATAATTTGAATCATAATTTAATAAATAAATTTATTAGGTATTCTGTATTTTTAAAATATTTTAAATTACATTAATATTAAAATTATTTAATTATTTATTTATTAAAACAATTTTAATTTTTCTTATGAATTTTCTAGTGACTGGAATTTTACATCGTCAGTGATGTGAGAATATTGGCAATTTTCTGTCGGGAATTTTCAAGTGTCGGGAAGTTTCAATTTCGGTAATATTATAAATTGTCGGGAATTTTATACTGTGGATGATTTTACAATGCCGGGAATCTACACCACTTCAAAATCAATTTTCGGTAATTTTTTTCAGAAATTTTTCAGCGTCGGAAATGTTCTTTGTCGTTATTTTTCAGTTGTCCCTCAACTAAAACATAATTTTTTCAGCTAAAATCCATACTATTTTCAAGACTTGGGCAATGTTATTGATTTTTAAACAATTTTTCATAAAAAAATTTTTCATGTACTAAATTAATTAGCTTAATCGTTAATTAGGGTACAGAATGACGAAAAATTGAAAACTGTAGAAATGAAAATTTATTAACTCTTAACTCTTTAGCTACCAGCGTTGCAAATTTGCAGCGTTCACTTCTTTCGATTTTCGCGAATTTCCATGTAATAAACTTAAAATCTGCAAAATAAATATGTGGATTGGATCAAAGTGGAGTATTCCGCATCTCGTAAAGTGGTTATAGGTAATCGTACTTGCATACTCGATAGAACCCGAGAAAACTCAAAAAATTAAAAAAAAATTTGTTGCAGAAAACAGTCAAAAATTGACAATATATTCCTGAATTTTTTCAAAATTTGTAGACAACGGGAAAAGGGCCTGGTAGCTAAAGGTACTGTTTCTGCATTTAGTTTGACTAAAAAGATCTTCTACTACTTATACCTGCATATTTATTAGGAATACGCGTCAATTTTGTTTACAAAAAAAAATTCATGGACATTTAGTAATATCTCTGACCTCTAATTGAATATAATTTACGAAATTGAGAATACGGGTCAGAAATAAATAACAAATTTTATTCTGTTATTATTCTATTTATCTGTTACGCTATTATTCTGTTATTCTATTATTATTCTAAAAATGTATCAAAATATAGAAAAAATATAATTAATTTTCCATCTCCTTATTAAAGTCTAAGAAAATGTCGAAAAGATTAATTCAAAGATTATTTTAAATTGAGAATCGCTAAAAAACCCAACACATTTTTCCCTTTCGATATTTTAATAACAATAAATCCGAATCGGGATTGGTTAAGGGTGAGTGAATATTAATTTGTCAATTGTGCAATCAGGACAAGGAAGATCACAATTCTAACAGAATGTAGAGTTCGTTAGACGTGATGACATCATTTACAAAAATTCCTGACACGCACCAAGCATAAAATAATTTCTGACGGTTTTAGGCGAATGACGCAGTTGGGAATTCGGACCAGTTTCTAGGTGCGATAATCAAATCTAATCCCTAGAAGCCTCTGTGCGCTAACTGGTAACCGATGTTACATCGGCTTACCGTGTTATATGGAGAGCAAGCAGGACCTCTGGTATATAGATTTCAGGATAACGAATTTCGCATTCAAGCTTCGTGTCCTCTACGTCGGCAAAGGGCTGATGGGAAACCAAAGTAACTTAGGTTACACGGGTATGTGTGCGTCAGCAATTATTAAAGTACCTTTCATCCACAAATATTTCTAGTGCACTTTTTTCAATAAAGACATTTTCATTGAAAATTTCATTCAATTAGTTTAATCTCAAATTTCATTAAAAACCATGCAAAATAATGTCCCTCGATAAGAATTTTACACAGTAAAACGTCGATCCTCAAATCTACACCACTTTTGGTGTTGTTTCTAGAAGCAACAAATTTAAGAAGATCGTTCTCATTTTGAGAACCTAGTGATAAAGTGTTGAAATGAGACTGTTTTTCCTTATTTTGAGAATCGTAGAATCTCGAATCAAACTGTCATCTAGCTGTCAAAACAATTTTGTTCCCAATTATTTCCACCAAATGGTTGACAATTGTCAAGTTAGAGATAATATAAATGATATCATTTTTAATTTCGTTTTGTTCAACAGCGTGTTCCTGTGATTTTAAATAAATTTGCAGTGTTTGTATACATAGGTTAAGATAACACTATTTTGCCACGCCATTCTAAGCTTTATAGCCAATGCAGATAAAACTCCCTAGAAACATGATACAGTCGGACCTGTATACATAACCTGTAATATTTAATATGTGTTGTATGTTTAATCTTGAAATTTTTTATATTAAGTAGTGAAGCACCAGTCATGGAAATGAAGGTCAAAAGAAAAGATGCGATACTTCTTTTTGAAACGTTTCGACCACTGTTTGGACCTTCATCAGTCAAAAAAACATTTATTAGATCTGTAAAAAACATACAAAGAAGGTAGAAAAAATATACAACAAAATAAAAAATAATAGTTGATAATAACAACAGAAGATAATAATACTCCCGCTGACTTTATCTTTGCATTTTAATTTATACCAGGTATGTTGTTTTTCCTATTGACCTTTCGCTTTTTCACTGTTATTAATAATTATTCCTAGTCATATAGATTCAAAATTAAGGGCCTCTTTTTTATGAGACAACCTTTCGTCTACTTATTTTATTCTTGAGTTTTTGACGAAATATTGTCAACTTTTATCATCTATTCTTTTTTATTTTGTTAAGGGTGATTGCCAAAAAGTTGACCATATTAGATCACGAAATTTCCGAAAAAAAAAAAATTCCATGCCGCCTAAAATGTTTTTTCAAACACGACCAATCCAAGTGAGAATGAAAATAGTATATTATGCAACATGTGCGTAAAATGCGGTTTTACACACGCGATCACCCCAAGTGGGTAAAACCGTACGCACGAGTTGCATATGATATTTTTTGACACATTGTGCGTATAATGCGTTTTTACACACTCATATTAGTGGGTGTGTAATAAGCCGTATTACTCACTAATATGGGTGTGCAAAAACGCATTTTACGTATACTGTGTCAAAAAATGAAATAGAGAGATCCAGGAATATATTTGTGATATTTATGAATTTTGTACGAAAATAACTTCTATACCTATGTTCCTGCTTAATAAGCATGGTGCCTTACTTGAGTTCTGAAAATTTTTAAGTAATGCTAATGCATAGGAAGTTGATGTACAACTTCAGGAATGGAAATCATTTTCGGGGAGTTTGAGAGAAAAACAAGAAGTCCGACGTTCCTAACTTCAAAAGTCACTAAGTTCGCAATGTATAACAGTCGACATTGACAGTATAAATATTTGAAGAATCTTTTAAAAATATTCCAAACAGGTAAAACTTATTAAAAATATGGAAAACATCTGTCATTATGCGATTTATTTGATATTGACTACACATCTTCAATATATCCTATCGTTTAATAAAATTTTGAATTAATAGTTCGATAAATATGACATTTTGTAAAACATTCTGTGCGAAAATACTGATTATTATTGACTGCTATTTGGAAATGCTGGTGAGAAATTGATTTTTTTATCTTAAAATAGCAAAATCGTAAAACCTGACATAAAACTTGGGGACAGACTTTGGCGCGATTTTTAATTTTAATTTCAATCGATTTTCATAAACTCAAATTATTATAGGAAATATTTTTGATATTATTTAGCAATTTTCGATTTTGAATTTGTAGTTTGGGACATTGCGTAACCTGTCATTTTTCAAACATTTTTATTTATAATTTCTACACGAAGTCGTCTAAAATTTTGAAACTTTCCTAAATTGTGCCCTGATGCAAGTACTTTGCTCAGATATATTTAGAAAAAATTAATTAATAACAGGATATGTGAAAAATGATAGGGACTTAAAATGGTAAACTTTTTGTCAATCACCCTTATACATTTTTCTACCTTCTTTGTATATTTTTTACATATACAATAAATGTTTTTTTGTCTGATAAGAGTTCAAGCAGTGACCGAACGTTTCAAAAAGAACTATCGCATCTTTTCTTTTGACTTTCATTTCCATGACTGGTGCTTCACTACTTAATATTTAATATGTACCACATGTACATTACGATGGCTTAACTTTTTTTCTTCGAATCTTCATGCTTTGACCCCACAAATTTGTTCAAATCCACAAGAAAATAAATGCCCTTTAAAAAAAATATATGTTAAAACGTTTAACCATGTTTAACGTTTAACAGGTTTAACCATGTTTAACACGTATTTCCCATAAAAAAAGACATTTTTGTAAATTTTATTCAGAATCGTCAACTAAACATTTCTCTTCATAATAGCCATAGAATACGAATCAAGAATTACTTTTTAAATATCACACCCATAAGTCTGTTTTATAGGGTCCCAAAAAAACCCCTTAAGTGAAAAATTGGGTTTTGCGAGTTTTTGGCGCTAATTATGGTTCTTTGTGTTTTTTAAAAACACAAATTGTTTCTAATACATAAAATATTACTTTCTACTAATAGTTATATGTTTACATAAATTTTTTAAACAATGTATTATTATTAATAGCAATTTTCTCTTAGAATAGAGTAAGAAAATCGCGTTTTTTTCCGAATTTTTCAACTTGTTTTTAACTTTTCAGTCAGAGCGAGGCAATAATCAATTAATGTTAACAGAAATAATTTTTTGAAGAATTTACTATTATTTATAACAATATTCTTTTCGTTTAGAGTGAGTTATTAAGTAATGTAGTTTAATAAAAAATAATGCCAGTTAACAAACATAATTGTTTAAACAATTTATTATTATTTTTAATAATATTCTCTTAGAAGAATGCTAGAAAGTTGCGGGTTTTCTAAAATTTTCCACCTCTTGTCCACTTTTTAATTAGAGTGAGTTAATAATTATTTCAAGTTAACAAACATAATTGTTTAAACAATTTATTATTATTTTTAAAAATATTCTCTTTGAGTAATGCTAGAAAGTTGAGGTTTTTTCTGAAATATTCAACTTTTTGTCAACTTAGAGTGAGTTAGTAACACAGGCCGACAAAAATTAACATTTTTTTTGTACCCAAAGACTGGAATAGGTGACCCCGAAGGATTTTGATGTCCTAAAAATGAATCCGTTGTCAAAATTTTTCCTATATGTCAGGATTTCGAGATATCCTTAAATAAATGTGAAAAAGGCCATTTTCAGCCACATTCGAAACAATATAACACGAGCAACGATTTTTTTTTCTTAAAACTGCTTACGCCATGAATTAGTACTCCTTTTTACCTTTCATTTCCACTTTGGATCATCCCGAACTCATTTTTTTCGAGAATATGGCACATTAATCGTTTCAGTTTCACACTGAAAAATTAGCAAAAAAGGCGATAAAAGCGAATAAAATTGTGTTATTCGATTGGTAAAGTGTTTGGTTTCTAAAGGTTTTTGAGTTTGCTGAATCCGAATTTTAGAAAAAACCGCAATTTTCTAGCATTATTTTAAGAAAATATTGTTATACATAATAATAAATTGATTAAAAAATTATTTCTGCTAACTTTAATTGGTTATTGCCTCGCTCTAACTGAAAATTTAAAAACAAGTTAAAAAATTCGGAAAAAACCGTGACTTTCTAACTCTATTCTAAGAGAATATTGCTATAAACAATAATACATTGTTTAAACAATTTATGAAAACATCTAGTCATCAGAAGAAAGTAATGTTTTATGATATATTAATATAGTAAAGGCCTTTTCCGGTTTTTTGATGTTTTTATTCAAATTCTGCCAATATGTTTCGACTCGGATCCAAGTCCTTTTCAAGGCGTTTTTATTCCTTATTAAAGGAAATTAGAACATTTTTTCCATTGTAGATTGTACATAACTGTCAGATATAGAAATCTGTTTAAAAAATTTTTAAATTGTAGCATCATAACCTCGAAATTTAAAAAATGTTTGTCTCAAAAGAGATAAATCCTAGAGAAAATGATTATATATATTAAATTTAAGAAAAATAATAGTGTTAAAAGCCATATGGAATGTTACATTATGACGACATCATGTAATATTTTATGTATTAGAAACAATTTGTACGAAAAAAACCTCGAAAAAATGATAATTAGCGCTAAGAACTCACGAAACCCAATTTTCTTTGGTTTTTTAGGTTTCTTTGGGACCCTTTAAAACTAACTTATTTTCCAACTCTAGACGCAATATTTGAGGTGTCTTAGAAATCGTTATCACATGAGACGATACCTTCGACTCTTTTCTTAGATCGACTTGGTTGATTCGAAAGATGGGGGAATTGCGGCGGCGGACGTGCCGTGCGGAAGAGCGTCTCCGCAATCTCGCATGCAAATCGGTAAGACAAAGCGAGACTGGCCGGTTAGGTTGTTTCTGGAAAAAATTTGTTTTCTGGCAGATTTCTATATGCAAATCCGACACCTTGGTGGATTTGCATTTGTATACTTCTGTATAATAGTGCAGTAACCTCAGGTGAGTGCGTTACAGTGGCTTTAGAATGGACGTTGCACTCAACTTTTTCCATCAATTTTAGTCCACTTTTGTACTTTTTTAACCCGCCTTTACATCATCAGTGAAAAAATACAATACGAACTTCGAGTGTAAACCTTGTATTAAAGCGATCGCAGCCTTTCTTTTTTTAAGCTAAAAGAACAATTTTCTTTCACTGCGAAAGCCATGTGAATAAATAAATATGTAAATACGTAAACGGCCAAAGTAATAAGAATTGCAATATCTAGTTTACTGTTACTAGATAAATAAACACAGAGATAAAATTTTTTAAACTTTATAATATTTCATCACTTCTTAATTCCAGTAACTCTTCCAAAAGAAATAGTACATTATTCGCCAAGTTTAAACGCAAATTTTGGTGAGAGCGTAGTTTAAATCACGAGGCAAAGCCGAGGG
>JBAGKK010505089.1:0-14457 GCA_037177015.1 Euceroptres primus | reverse complement strand
GATCTCCTTTTTTTTCACAGTGGTCCTGTAGGAAGAAAAAGGAGATCCGACATGACATGGTGGAGGTCCTACTGTATACGCGAGTTGGTATTTGGAGAATAATACAGTACGACCTCCACCATTTCATATTTCCCCACACTAGTCTTGATCGTTTGCCCCTACTCTCAAGACGGCGTTTGCGCAGATAGTTACACTCACACATGGATGTATACGTGTGTGCGCAAATGCCTGCTGCGCTGCTTGCAATTTCCCCTCCGAGCTATCTCTATCATTTCATACCCCCCGCCAGAAATTATGACATGGTGGAGGTCCGGCTGTATAAAAACATCTCAGGACAGTTAAGAAAAGAATTTTGTCCTTATTTTGTGTAAAGTGAAGTGATACTATCATCAAAAAGATGCTGCGTGGAAGGAATTCAACGAGAACAAAGATATTCTGACGGGAATTGGTGACTCATGATAAAACGAAAGGTAATCATTTCAGTTTTGAGCTGTCATAAAAGTTAAGGTTATGTTATCCTACACGCGCTATGATTGTCAAACATTCTTTTTTCATTTTTTTTCTTTTGGGTTGTATAATTATCTGAAATCTTTATTTAGAAGAGATAATTTATCTATCGTTGAAAAATCGCGTGCGATAAAAATTCAGCGAGTCTACTATTATCCTAAGAATGTACAGTTACGTCCCACTTTTATCATTACAGTGAACAAAAACGATGCGAAGAAAACGTTCTTGTAAAGTAGATAAGGATTGGATTAGTTTCGATTAACGTGTTGAAATAGATTATCAAGCCTTTGCGTGTTTCAAGTTCATTGTTTTATTTTTGGCTTAGAAACAAAAATTTATGGCGAATTCAAACTGGCTGAAACAAGTTTGCAGAAACAGGTAAATTCTTGTCATTTTATTAAATTTTCTTGGATAGGATTCATCCGGATTTAGTGGGGATTTAACTTCTTTTAAAAGAATGAGTTGTTATGAAGTCTGAATAATGAAAACTACTACCAGGAATATTTTTTTAAGTTGTTGCCGAATTTTGGAGTTTAAAAATAAAATTATTTGATAAGAATGTCTCATTTAAAAATAAATTTTTGAAAGTTGTTTATTTGTTTTCTATTGTGCTGCGAAACTCTATTCAAAAACATTCAACAAAGTAAAAATTTTGTAGCTAATTTTTTAAAACTTATTATTGTTATTCTTATCTTATCACCACTTATTGCGATTCTAGAATATACGTAGCATGATTATTTTATAAGAGTTCTTATGTATTCTTTCATAGATTGTTTAAAGTTAGTAAGCTTTGTCTCTTGAAAACTTAATTGTTTTGAAAATAACTCATTGCTTAAGTTACACGGTTAATGTTTCATACGAATGGCAAACACGACCTCCACTTCACTTTGTTCTTACTTTCCTTTCTTGAATATTGATCTGTGAATACAAGAAATCAAGGCTTTCCAGAACTTATTTTCTATTTAAATTTAACCTTTACTGTTGGTCAGTGTGAAAATTATTTAAACTTCTAAAATTCTATTTAATGAAGTTTAGTTTATTATTGCTTCTTGAATTTTTACAGTTATTGGAGTAATAACTAATTCCTTTGTTTCTTTGCAGATTAGAATAAAACCTTGGCTCGGAAAATGAAGATGCCTGGGAAAATCGTGTCAGAATGGACGTCAGAAGATGTATCAACTTGGCTAGAAGAGATCGGCCAAGGAAGGTTCTCCTACCTTTTTCGCGAGGTGCACGACATCGACGGAAAGGCTCTTCTAACACTGAAAGAGGAAGACCTTAAATCTTGTGCGATGAACATCAAGAAGATCGGCGACATAAAGAGGCTGTATATTAGTATAAAACAATTACAAAGAGACAATATTGCCCTTCTCTTTGATCTGGGGCACATAGATCTGTTTTCAACGACTAATTTTTACTCTCAACAAAGACAAGAGGTAGTGCAAAAGATTCCTGAATGGCTCAGAAAAATTTTTAATTGTCTTTTGTTAGAGTTTGTTTTTCTATTGCAGATTCCTAGCACGAGTGGTACGAACAATGAGGGTTCTCTGGAACATGAGTTTTACTCTGCCTCCGTTTCCGAAGACGGTCATGCCTCTCATCTTCCTCCGGAAATATGGAAGGCGTTCATTAGCTTAGCTTATTTATTTATCGTTACTTGGATTACTGCCTTTGTCATGGTTATTGTTCACGACCGTGTGCCTGACATGAAGAAATATCCTCCTTTGCCTGATATCTTCTTGGATAATGTGCCACACATTCCATGGGCTTTCGATATGTGCGAAGTCACTGGGACGGTACTCTTTGCGATTTGGTTGATTGTCCTCATTTTCCACAAGTACAGGCAAGTTACAGCTAAATCAAAAAAGAATTTTTGTTTCGTATCTAAAAGTTTCAGTTATATTTAATTAACAAAGCAATTTTCCATCAGGTTTATATTATTACGGAGATTTTTCGCACTCTCTGGCACAGTCTTCCTATTGAGATGTGTGACGATGCTTATCACTTCTTTGTCAGTGCCGGGTGCACATTTGCAGTGTCAGCCGAGGAATACACCCGATGAAGAGTGGAACTGGTTCGTAAATAAACAAAAAGCTTTATTTCTCCTTTGATTGAGTAAAATAATTTCAATCCTTTTCAGAATTCTGTTTTATAATTTATCATTTACAGGACTGCATATGGTGAACTTTACAATAAAATTGCCATGGCTTATGTGATTTGGAGGGGTGCTGGAATGTCTATTCAGGGCGTGAGAACATGTGGCGATTACATGTTTAGCGGACACACTGTGGCGTTGACCATGCTGAACTTTTTTATCACCGAATGTAAGTAGAAAACTTCATAGTCTAAACAATGATGAACCAATTCTGAAAGCAAGAGTTTGTTGCAGGGAAATCAGGTATTATTTCTAAAATTATAAACTTGTTTAAAAAGTTTCGGCATCAATTTGCCATATTTACAAAATTAAAAATTTAATAATGCCTTAAGAGATAAGAAATGTCCTAAAAATTCGGTAACAAACTCAAGCAATGGAATTGGAAATAACCTCTTCATTTCTGGTTAGTGCAACAATCAATCTTTTGTTTCTTTGTATTCAAGATACACCGAGGCAATTATACTTCCTTCACACCTTCACGTGGATGCTCAATATGTTTGGTATATTTTTTATTCTGGCTGCGCATGAACATTACTCCATTGATGTGTTTGTCGCATTCTACATAACTTCTAGATTATTCTTATATTATCACACGCTAGCGAACAATCAAGCTCTGATGCAACGTGATTCAAACAGAACGAGAATCTGGTTCCCGTTGTTCAGTTTTTTCGAATCCTCGGTGGATGGCATTGTACCAAACGAGTATGAGACCCCGTCCGTAATAGTTTGTAATATAATCTGTACCCTTAAGGAAACATGGAATTACTTCCGATTCAACGTTTCTGCTCGATGTCCACGCCTAAAAGTAAACGGTAATGTGAAAAGCACAAAAAAGACGAATTAACGAGAATGAATGAGTAATTTTTGCACTATATTTGATTGTTGACGATAGAGCAAATTGTTTATTTAAAAAGTTGAGTATTCAAATAAGAAGTCACTAACAAATTTAGTGCAATAGTCAAGATATTTTTCAATGAGCAATATTTTTTGAAATCCAGTTGATGAAAGTTCAAACAAATGTCGAGAGAAATTTTTGGCTACTGGAGTTATGCTCACATTTTGAAAATTTATAACCGTCGAATCAGAATTTGTAAGATTGCTCGTATTTATAATAATAATGATCAATGACAATGGTGGAGTTTGACGGAAAAAAAAATTCTTGCAAAAATATTCAATGCTAAACTTGTCCGTTGACAAACAGAGACTTTCGCTCGAATTAGTTTTTGTACTCCTAGGTTTAAGAGACAGTTTCCATTGACCATATCAGAAGTATTAAATTTATATATTTTAAAATGACACGTGATCTGACTACAAAGATGATTGAATTTTAATTATCTCAGTTTGTTTAAAGATCAGTTTTATCAGTAATATATAACAAAGAACTGCATAGAATCGTTATTATATTTTAAGTACGGGAGTTTGAGAATGATATTAAAAGGAACTATTTTGATTACTCGTTTTCTGGATTCAATAATAGTTCCGGTTGTTGCTTGATACTTTAGCATTACTAAAATATAACTAAATTTACACATGGACCATTTGAAAAATCACACAAACGATAAGAATTTTTCAAATGGTTTCCTCTAAAAGGCGAAAAAATCAGACGAAAATATTCATCTTGTTATTACACAGTGGGTCATTCCAGAATAGATTGCCAAATCCTTGTTACGACCTATTAAAAAAATTTGAAAATGAGCTATAATATTTCTGGATGTTCTTAGAATTAAATTTCACCATTTATATAATATGATATTTTGTTGTGTTCACAAAAATCGTTTTTAAATGTTGAGATGTGCAAAAATGGCGCATGCACCATTTTACAAAATGCTTTTATTTTAGCTTAAAATTTCAAATAATTTAATCAGACAAAAATTATAGTATCATTTATGAATGGTATTTTCATGCAATACATTTCATGCAATATATTTTGATTTCAATGTTGTTTTTAATATGAAAAAAGGGTACGAAATATGGGTAACAAAACCTCAAACTTTGGTACATTTAACTTTAGTTCTCACCCGTATTATTGCGTTCAAAATAATAAATTTTCTCTTTAACAAAAGTTAAACCTAATATTAGGTTTATTAAATAAATAATATTAAACTTAATATTAATAGTTAAATCAAAAACTTTTAATTTCAACGCACCTTTAAGCATAAATCTAGCTCTTCAAACTTGGAACTTTACTCAAATCCGGATTTTCTTCTTCGTATATCTCCTAAGATGAAAAAGAATAAAATATAAAACTAACAGCACACGTTTATATTGTCAGTCTCTATGTGCCCGATATGCAAATTCGATGGGACATCGCTTACTTATTAATTTATATAACCTTAAAAATCATGCAAGGTTAATCGTATTTTAACTCTTACGAAACGAAAAGACAATGTGACTGTAGTTTGCCTACAAGATTTTATTGTTCTATTTATTTTAATCAAAAATATAATATAGGAAAGTTTTTTACGAATTAAGTTCTTTTTATTTATTTTTTAAGAGTTATAAAAAATATTAATTACTATTAAAGTTTAAATATGGAGCATTATTTCTCAAGTGTACCTACCCCAAAAAATGAATTTCTCCGATCGGGCTCAAATTTGCAAAAAGTTTAGTCCTATTAGATGGCACTACAAAAAAAAAAGAAAGATTGATCAAATTGGCCAAAAAATCGCCGAGGTAGATGAGGTGAAATTTTTGTACTTTTCGCAAAGATCCTCTATTTCGGATATAAATATCTTTTTATGTATAGCATATAAAAATTTTTTACCCAAACGTATTCCATTGATTTTTTCCCAATCTTTCGAATGAAATAAAAGATATTTTGAAAAGTTTTCTTTTTTAAGTTTGACCTTTTTTTCTTTTTTTAAAACTAAAAATAAAGTTTGAAATGCTTACTTTCAGATCCTTGAATAGTAAAATGTCGTTTTTGTTGTTTTTGAAAAATTGAATTTTGAGTAACCTGGTAAAAAATTTTTCCTATACGCGAGAAAAATTCGGAAATTTTTTTGCATGTACAGTTTTTGATAAGTAACAATATTCTAAAAACAGAAATTCAAAAAAAATTTTTTGTTGATTTTAGAATTGTTTGAAAATTTTCTAAAATGAAAATTTTTAAATTTCATTAATTGCGCATTTTAATGTACAAATAACATTCATATTTATTATATTATGTATATTACATGTAAATTGCACATTGAAATGCGCAATTAACCAAATTCAAAAAATTTCATTTTTGAAAATTTTCAAAAAATTCTAAAGTCAACAAAATTATTTTTGAATTTACGTTTTTAGAATATTGTTTCTTATTAAAAACTGTACATGCTAAAAAATTTTCGAATTTTTTTCGCGCATAGGAAAATTTTTTTGAATTTACCAGTTTACTTAAAATTCAATTTTTAAAAAACAACAAAAAACGACATTTTGCTACTTAAGGATCTGAAAGTAAGCATTTCAAGCCTTATTTTTAGTTTAGAAAAAGAAAAAAAGGGTCGAATTTTTAAAAAAATCAAAAAAAATTTTTGATTTTCAAAAATGATGGCTAAATTTTGAATTTTTCACAATTTTTTTTACCTCATTCGAAAGATTGGGAAATAATCTATCGAAAACGTTTGAGTCAAAAATTAATATTATGGGTTTAATTTTGGTTAAAAAGAAAATTTATTATTTTGAACGCAATAATACGGGTGAGATCTAAAGTTAAATGTACCAAAGTTTGAAGTTTTGTTACCCATATTTTGTACCCTGTTTTAATATTAAAAACAACATTGTAATCAAAATATAATGTTATTACATGAAAATACCATTCTTAAATGATCCTATAATTTTTGTCTGATTAAATTATTGGAAATTTTAAGCTAAATTAAAAGCATTTTGTAATATGGTGCTTGCGCCATTTTCGCACATCTCAACATTTTAAAACGAATTTTATGAACGCAACAAAATATCAGCTCATATAAATGGTAAAATTTAATTCTAGGGACATCTAGAAACATTATAGCTCATTATTAAATTTTTTTCAAAATAGGCTGCAACAACGATTTGGCAATCTATTCTGGAATGACCCAATCATTTACCAAATTGTATATTATAATAGATAATTATAATAATTGGAATTTTAAGAGAAATGTAGGTGAGAGAGCATATTTTTAGGGCGCATCATTTCTACTGTTAACCAAACGACGATTATGCGTGAAAACAGATAAGAATGAGTCGGACAAAAAGTGAATTAATCTTCAAATATATTGTATTTTATACACTATTGTACATACATTATATATATTTTATACATAATCTGGTTTCTTTTGTTACGTCTTCATTTTAGCAATTAAAATCTTACAAATATTATCAGAGGGAAGAATTTTAAATAACAGGGAATTTTAATTAAATTAAGGATTTAAAATTGGATAAACTTTTAGAAAGTGGAGAAATAAAATCCGATTCTATTTTCAGAATTTTCGTTGCCTCTTGCAGGATTTTCATTGCTTCGTTCAAAGTTGTCTAAAATCAAATTATCGATTTTATGTAGGTATTTATTATTTAAGCGAAAATTTTTAAAGATAGAACCTACTTGACTTTCTTCTTTCTCAGGGTCTTGCTTCAATTTTTCTTGCAGCAAAAGGGCCTCATGCAAAGAAATCATCAATTGTCCTCTCCATTTAGTAAATCCCGGATCTATTTTATCAGCAACTGATAACAATAAGTGACACAATTCGATCCTTCTCTTCAGTTTCTTTTCGTTTAATTCACTAATTTTATTTCCATTTAAACCATTGAACCTGGGACATCGAACACCGTAAAGTTGTGTGAGTGCGTAATTAATTTCGAGAACAAAACTATTCGTCGCATGCAGAATCTTTCTTTGCCTTATCAAAAATTCTTCAAGTTTATCTGTTCGGGTCAAGTTCAAAGAACAGATTTCAGAGCGAATTTCTTCCTTCTTCATAGCAATCTGAAAAATTTCAGAATTTTAGAAGGAATTCTTTTAATAATTAAGGTAAGACACCCAGTAATCGCCAGGTGCCCAATTATCGTCAATATGTATAAATATTTTGAGTAACTAGCTCACAAGAATATTTTCAGGTATTTTTCACCAAAGAGGAGAATAATTTTTTAAGGAAATTCTATCAAAACAACTGTAAACCTATTTATTTCAATAAAAAATAAGCTAAAATTGATGGCGATTATTGATCTGAAGGTGGCGATTACTGGGCCATTTACCTCAATATTATATAATAATTTGACATCGTTTTTTATAGATTTTAACATTTAATATCTACTTGTCTTCCAGAGAAAACTTGGTTACAATCGGAGCATTTCCAATCAGCAGAGTTCTCCAAAGGATTGGTACTGATCACGAGTCCTTCACAATTACAACACAAGATTGAGGAAGCAAATGTTCCAAATTCTGTGGGATCGCTGCATCTTTTGCAAGTGCAATCAAAGCATTTTGCCATTTTTAAATGAGCTCTTCGTCTCGCAGTGTCCCATAAAGTTTGGGTGTAGGTTACTGTTACAGATTCTCCTCTAGGAATTTCTCTTGTTGCGTATACCGAAATATTGCAAGTTTCTTCATCGAAAACGTGACGAGTGTTTGGAAGACAGTCGTGGGCCATTACTGCTGATTTGTAATAAAGTCCACGTCCTCTTCGTCGACCAGAACGAATGTCGAATGTATTGGTGTCCAGGATTGCACAAACCTGTTCAGTTTTAAACTTGGGTTTAAAAAATTTCATGAAATTTTGAAAATTTTTGTTTCATGAAAATTAACATCAATAGTCTGCACATTTTATTATTGGTAAAAAGCAGTTGGAAAGATCAAAGACTGAAAGCTTTTAAACTTGAATTTAATTTAATTTTCGAATTTATTTATTAGCAATTCAATTTTTTCAGATTCTTGAAGAGATCGAGACGAATCGAATGACACGAAATGAATCCCATTATCCTGATTGCCCAATCGTGAGATATATTTGCACGAATCGTGAGGAACGATCCATGATCCATCGATTGCACCTCACGATTCGAGCACCCATGATTATGAGAGCATCAGATATATTATCAAAGGTCACGAAAATCATCTTGATTTCTGCTACAATCGTGGTACAAAAATAAACTGATTTAGGTATGTAAAAATTTTTCAAAAATTATATTATCAATTCTTGTTTCTGTTTGTTTCAAATCAGGAATGTAATTCATATTTTATTGATGGAGAAAGCTGAGGGAGTTAGAGCGTGAAAAATTAGCTGCTGATTCTGGTGTCACTTGAGGGTCCTCGAGGTCATTAACTTGAACTGAATCGATAGAGAATCTACCTGCCAGAGTCCTCTCTTACTTTGAGGATATCGTTTTCGTCGCAGGGCATCTTTAGGGTTTCCCTTATGGCCGGCACGATACTCTTGCGGTAGGCTTGATACAGGGTTGTCCTAGTTCTCTGTTCCAGATGACTTTGCAAAGAATTCAGCTTTTCCATGTCTTGAGAGGAAAGCAGTAAGCACCTCAGCGGAGTCAGAACACTGTAGGCAGGGTCTTTTTCACCAAATCTGATCGATGGTGCTTTGCATCCCGATTTTTTTAAAGCCTCACATTCTTTGTAATGCCAGGTTGATTTTGAACATTTTGATTCGCAGACTGGCCAGCCACAAGATCTGCAATACTCCACTGTTTCCTCTACAGCGAGTACTTATTATTTTTTAATTTTTGCAGAAATTTTTTTTTGTTAGAATGCGATTAGAGGCAGAGAAGGTTGCTGATTTTTAAGAGAATGTGAAATATTTTCAGAATAGAGGAAAGACAGGAATTTCTTTTAGGAGATCGGGAAATATATTTGGTGGAGGTAGGATTAAGAATTAAAATTTTTGTCTTACCTTTGTCAAATTCTCGAAGACATCCGACACAGACGGGTAGAGGAGCAACTTTTGGTCCCAAAATAAAAGGCGATTCTTTTAATATTAAATCACCCTGATTAATATTCCTTGTAGCTATCAAATATCGACCCATTTTTTTGCAAAAGCTAATTTTAACAGGATGACATTGTTTTTTATGTTTGGGCCAGTGAGCTAATTGATGTTCTCGTTTACAATATAATACAGTTCTACATCCGCCGCATTTTTGGGACGCTTCGACTCCACAAACTTCGCATTTTCCTATATCAGTCATTCTGCTTGACAAAAGATTAATTATTAAAAAATTGATAATTTTATTAAAAATATATATCGATAATAATAATAATTTATTTGGATGAATAAAAGTAAATATTAATGTAAAATAATAACCTTCTGGTTTTATATATTTTCGTTGGATTCACTGGAAGCAGTTTTAATATTTTTGTAAAATATTTGAAAAGCACTTAGATAATTTCACTCAATGCACACACGTCGCACTCTGAGGGGAACTGAGTCTGTTCCAAGTTCCAACATTATAAATTAGTATTCGTGTACTTCCCAGAAAACTATTTTCGGCCTCATTATCGCATTAACAACTGCTAATTTCATTTTGGACTTTGCTTCATGCTAGGATAATCGGAAAAACCAGAAAGGACAGAAATTAAGGCAAATATTGTTTATAAGCAATATATTTATTTCAGCGAACACCAAACAACAAAGAATTAAATTAAATATAAATAATTACAATATTAGATTCTTAAAAATTATTTTATAATCTTGGAAAATTCTTAAAAGTCAATTAAAAATATTTGAAACAGTCTCTTATCTAATTGTATAGGTTTAATTGATCATGGAGTCGGGAAGGCCACCCTCGCCTAAAATTATGCTGTTCAAACATCGTTACTTCATGTTTGAGACTATTCTAGTCACGATAAAATTAAACGCTTTACCTCAGATTCTACAAGCATTTCCTAAGCCTCATTAAAATAATTTGTAAATTTTCAGAGTTGACAAATATAAGTTTTTGAAATAAATTTAAAAAAAGGAAATTTTTCAAATTCAATTAAATTCAATTAATCTATTTTAAACCTTAAACCCTGGATAACTTTCCATATTTAAATTTATAAGATCTCTTAAAATTTAAATTGGACGTTTTCCAAAATATAAGTTATCTATTTTAAACCTGTCGAAATTGAACCTGGTTCAAATTTTAAATTTACATTTTAATGGTCCATTTCTTCGATTCCAGAGAGATATGGGCCTCTGGGAATTTTCACAGTGTCCTTTTCAGTTAAGATTCCATTTCCATTCTCATTTGTCTCAATAATTGAAGTTACTTCCAGGTTCCCTTTTCTCCAAGAGCAGATTGAAGATACAAGTGACAGAGTCTCGTTCAAAAAGGCATAAAGAAAAGGATCGACTGCTGCATTGAGAAAGGACAATGTGGAAAAAAAAGTCTGCAAATACCACCAAAAATTCCCCTCAAGTCTCACGTACAATTTAACAAGAAGGAAGATCCAAAGTGGAAGTCTGCAAACTGCGAAGACTATTATGAGGATCAGGATGATGTTGAGGGTTCTCTTCTTGCGCTGAATGTGAGCTGGCGGTGGAGACATTTTGGAGCAAATTTTGCTCTGTGAGTTTCCACTGTTTGATACTAAAAATAGCAAATTGAGGACAAAGAACTTAGAGAGTGGTCCATTGAGAAGAACTTCAAATGAACAAAAACGTGTGTGGGTGTGAATAGGGACTTTAAGAACAGTTATTTGCTGGCTTTAAACAAGAATGTAGTTGACTTTGAACTGCCGACTTGTTTTTGTAAACGAGCTGCTTGAATATAAACCGTTTAACACAGAACTTTCTATCAACTTTGAGGAAAGACCTCCCATTTAGATGTCGAGTTTGTTGCTACCGTCAGGACTGTTTATTTTTCTCAGATGTTCTCAATTTTAGCAAGATATTTGGTAGCTTATTCTAGTCTTTATTGCTGAATTTCTTTATTGCACTCTGTTAATGCAATAAAATTATTATGCGATAATGTACAATTAGGGTGCTTCTTATTCATACCCGGTTGAAATTTTTTTTGGATTTGTTAGAATACCCAAAAATAGAAAGTATTTGAAATTCAAGCCAAATCCGTTAATATTTGCCTATCGCCCCAGACATTTGAAACTTCCCATAGGATTTCCATGGGAGGAATCTTGCAAAAACGTAAAATCTACATAACTTTTTGAGTTTTTATTAAAATCAATCATCCACCGACAAGGTGACCATGGCCTGTTTTATTGTCTCACTCCCTCTCACAGAACATGACGTCACTTACTTGAGAGTGAGTGAGACAAAAAAATAGGACATGGTCACAAGCGATACTTAAGGGTATTTGATACATAATGACGTCACGAATTACCGACCGATTTTTTATTTAAATTCAGCGGGCTTATTAAGAGGATTAATATAATGCAATATAAATGCAAATATAATGCTGAAATTTTGCGAAATAATAAAGAATGTATTTAGGCATCGATGTCTGGTGCGTTTCAGTTTTGATTTCGAAAAACAAATTTTTTTCAAAGTAATTTTTTTTTAAAATAAAAATTAAAACGCAGCAGTCATCAATTCCTCAATATATTCCTTATTACACTGAAAGCCTGATTTAAGGCCGGCTTCGGGGGTTGCCTCAATGGCCTTGGGCTTAAAGCGAGTGTCTCTAAACGTAAACAAGTCAGGGTCGTATGAACTCTATTTCTGTTTGATTTTTGTCACGAGTAAAAAATATTTTTTAAATGTAAGTTTAATTTAACGTATAATTTTTTATAGTTATTAACAAAGATTGATTAAACATTATAGAAAAAATCTAATAAATTATTATAATGTAGGTGGTAGCCCTGAAAATTAAAAATTTTGAAAAAGTACAAGATGGCGGCCAATTAAGTATTCAAAAACTAGCTCATTTCTAAAGTTCTCAATGAAATATTTTCAAACTTTGCTAGAAAAAGATGTATGGCTTCAAAAACTATCTGATGATCTGAAACATCCAAAATGTTGAAAATATTCAAAATGTCCCATTAAATATTCAAAATGTCCACTTCTATAGTTTAGTCTAGTCAATGAAGCATTTTAAAAAAAAATCCGTAAGAGCAGCATTTTTTTCATAGATTCGTTGGGGATGGCTTTACAAAAGATACTGAATAAAGTCCCCAACCATACGTGTACGGCTTTAGCCGTCATGTTGGAAAGTGTTAAACAAATAACATGTTTTTAAAAATAACTCGAGAACGGTTGATTCTAGGTCGAATATGGTTATGTTAAAAACTGTTCATAATTTTATAGGGCATAAAAAAGGTTTTTTGTAGACGTATTATCAACGGTTACGCTGTAAAATTGGATTAACTGTACAATTGTGCGATTTCTTAACAAATAAAATAATGGTGAAAATATCCTGGAGCGAACTTCGGAAATAGATCAAGCGATTCATATTGGAGCAAATGCATGTTCCTGTTTTAAAAAAACCCGACCAACTCAGTCGCATTAAAAATTATCAGTATAAAATTAGCTCAAGTTCAGTGTACAATTTGATACGCTTAAGGGAATGATATGATATGATATGATATGAAACTTTTGATATGAAACTTCTTTCAATTGTTCCTCCATATTTGTACAATGTATTTCCCAATTTTAAGGTGAAAATAAATAATCTTTAAGGCCTCTTTTAAAGCATCAAACAAGTAAATTTCAAAATTGAAGTTAAGATGCAGGCAGCAGCGGTGATTATGAACGATTACCTCAGTCTATTTATCTATTACACTGAACCTTTGGAATTTTTTTTTGCTCCCTTTTCACAACAATAGGCTTAGCCTTCGGGTGGCCATGACGTCACGGCAATGTAGATTCTCATTGAGGAAAATTTCAAAAATAAGAATAATATTATAAATTAAAAATAATGCAATGCATATTAAGTTATCTTTTTATTTTGAGAAAACTATATTCTGCCTGATAATTAAAACAAGAATAATTAAAAGTATATCCTTAAGAACCTATCAAAAATTGTTTATAGCCATTTAATCACGCGTGAAGCGAAACTAAAAAAATTACCTTTCTAGCAAGGTTTGCTAATATTTCGTTGAAAACTGTAGAAGTGAGCTATTTTTGAACATTTAGTTGGCCGACATTTTCGACTTTGTCAAAATTTTGAATATTTCAGATCATCAGATAGTTCCAGAAGCCAAACTTCTTTTTCTAGCAAGGTATAAAAATATTTCGTTGAAAACTGTAGAAGTAAGCTATTTTTGAATACTTAAGGAAACGCCATTTTGGATTTTTTCAAAACTTCAGTTACCGTGGATCATCAAACAGTTTTTGAAGCCAAACTTCAATTTCTAACAAAGTTTGAAAATATTTCATTGAGAACTGTAGAAATGAGCTAGTTGTTAAATGCTTAACTGGCCGCCATTTTGGATTTTTTAAGATTTTTAATTTTCAGGGCCAACACCTGCTTTACGATAATTTATTTGATTTTGGTACCCTAAGCATTGCTTGCAGATTGTTGTCCTCGGTGGACGATTTATTTCAATAAATACTCAAAAAGTTATGTAGATTTTACATTTTTACATATTAATCGATTTAGCTCAAATTTGAAACAATTTATATTTTTGGGCATTTTCTAACAAATACCAAGGTAGGAGCAAACGATTAAAAAAAATCTGCCTGGCCCCCTTCGGGGGCGCGGGCACATTTTCATCGCGCGCTTCGCTCGCAAGTTTGAGCGCGCCTAGGGCGCGCGAAGTGGCCGTCGCGCTTCGCGCTCCGATATTATTAATCGTCGCGCTACGCGCGTGGTCCTTATAGCTCGCGGAATATTCGTCGTTCTTTGCGCAGAGTCAAGTTTATTCCTCATGATTTACTTTTACCCGAAATTGATGC